>VZQC01001447.1:77917-148829 GCA_009823505.1 Rhizomys pruinosus
GAACGCAGTCCCCCACTACCACAAATTATGCAGTCGAGTTTCCCACATTTGGGGAAATCGCAGGGGTCAGCACATCCGGAGTGCAATGGATAAGCCTCGCCCTGGGAAAACCACCTTCGTGATCATGGTATCTCCCCTGCTAGGTAAGTATTTCTTAGTTCTTTAATTTGTTCTTTATGATCTTGTAGTTCTTTAAGTATGTTCCTATTCCATTGGTGCAATCTTTAAGTGGATCCATTTAACCTGCTTTCTAGATAATGGATTTTTCCAAATCTGTATAATGTTTTAAACTTTATCATTGTCCATGTACATATGTGCGCATGGATGCTGTGTGTCTGTGAGTGGGTGCCTGCATGCCAGTGCGTGCTCGTGGAGGTCAGAGGACAACTTTATGTGTGTTTCAGGCACTGAACTCGGGTCACCAGGCTTGCGAAGCAGGCGTTTTTACATGCTGAACTATTTTGCCTGCTTCTAATTCTTTCTGAGTAAAGGTTTTCTGTACTATTTTCTTCATTGTATATAAACTTTTTCTTAAGAGGAAGTCTCGTTTTACTGCATAGCTCAGGCTGGCCTTGAATTCATGGCTTCAGCCTCTGGAGTGCTGGAATTACAGTTGGCCTCCTGCCGGCAGGTTCATCAGTTATCAGACACATTCTTTCATTGATGGTACATTGTTCCAAAACATTTGTCACATGAAATAACCTGACACCCAGGAAACAAGACAGGTTAGAAGAATAGGATAAATCCAGGAATGGCTGGCTATACATGCCTGTAATCCCAGCTGAGACCAGAGATAGTTTTCAAGGCCAAATTGGACTACACAGTGAGGTACTGTTTGTTTGCTTGTTTTGCGACTGGGTCTCCTTGTAGCCCCACCTGGCCTGGAACTCGCTCCTCGCTCTGTAAATCAAGCTGGCCTGGAACTCACAGAGATCCAACTGCGTCTGCCTCCTGAGTTCTGGCGATTAAAGGCATGTACCACCACGCCTAGCTTTTGAGACACTATTTAGAGAGAGAGAGAGAGAGAGAGAGAGAGAGAGAGAGAGAGAGAGAGAATGCACCTAAAAACTACTTGGTCCTACTGTGTCATTTCTCTAAAGATGAGCATTGAAAGGAAGGGAATTCAGTTACCAGAGCTCCTCCTTCCCTGGGTGCTTCATCTTCAGAAGCCACACTATGTGCAGACACTGCCACAGCCTATCTCCTGTTCTAAGGACTTCATCTCCCAAGATCATGTGTTTTCCCACAGGTCACTCACACCCTCACTCTTCGAAGTGATTTAGATTCAGCTTCTAGATCTCACTGGGGCTTGGTATGTTTATTTTTCTTTCCTGAGATGTTTCTGTATGTGTAATCAATTGATAAGACTTCCCAGTGTCAATCTGCCTGCCATCACTTTCATAGATTTAGTTTCCAGACCATCCCTACTGATGGTGAAGTCGGGATGCAGAGCACAATACACAAAGGATGGTGGCTCTTTATCATTTGAACACTTTGAGTAGAAGGAACTTGGACCTGATCTTTCAGCCTCTCCTCTCCCATCTCCAGCACCAATTTCTAACCAATTTCAAAGAAATCAGAATTGTTCTTCCCCATAGCAGATGACCGAAATGAGAATTCTACTTCCCTAAAAAGCAAGCCATAAAACCTAGTAAGGTCACTTTCTGGCCTCTTTTCTTCCTGAAGGCCCTCACGTGAAGTTGGGTGTGGTGGTATGTCCCTGTCATCTCAGCACTCAGTGAAGACTGGAGGTCTCCTACAAGGTCAGCCATACTGAGTTTTTTGCCAGCCTGTTTTGGCTAAGCCTTGTGATACAAACCTGTACCAGGTGGAGATCAGCCTGGACTGTAGAGTATGGGATACACAGCCAGACAGGCTCAGAGGATAAGAGTGCTGCCTGCTCTTCTAGAAGACCTGAGTTTGTTCCCTCCACTCTTGTCTCTGCTTACAACCACCTGTTATTTCAGCTCCAGGCCTGAAGGGACACTTGTGGGCCCACCCACTTACAAATAAAAATGTTTAAAAGCAAATGAACAGAAAGGCCTGGAGTGGTAATATATGTCTGTAATACTAGCACCTAAGAGGTGGAGGCAGGAGGATCTCTGTGAAATGGAGGCCAGCCTGGTCTACGTCGTGAGTTCTGGGCCAGCTAGAGGTACCGGAAGAGCTTGTCTCAAAGTAAATAAGAGGAAAAAAGCAAAAAATTAACATAGGCTGTAGTGCAAATCCAGAGTGTGATCAGCACTCAGTTCCCAGCACCAAAAGTACTTTTCTAAGAGCTCTCTTGTTGTCTCTCTTCTCTTTTGCTTTTCTGTTTTGCTATGTTTAGTTCAAGACTGCTTCATGTAGCTCAGCCTGGCCTTGAGCTCACGTACCTGTGGAGGACAGAACTCTAGATCCCTCAGCCTCAATCTCCCAAGTGCTGGTAGCACAAACACAAGGCAGGACTGCAGGTTTGGTTTGGTTTCCTTTCTTTTTTTAGGGTAAATGACACTGTAAGGTAGATCTTGAAGTTTTGCACAAGATAATGGGCTGATAAGGTAAACCACTGGTCGGCTGGTTTTCTCCAGGGAGTTGACAAAGTTCTACTATAAACAAAGTTCTGTGCCCTGTTTGGAGATCCTAGGAATATTTTGGGAGTAAAGCCATATTCAAGGTCATATGACACCAGGCCTTTTGAACAGAGTTGATCTGTATTCTGAAATTATTTGAAATATCTCTCTATAGAATAAATTCCTCTTTGAGGGAATAGTAGTGCATGTGGGCAATCTCACAGCAAAGTCTGTAGGATGGGCTGCAGCTCTGACTCTTGGAGGTGGGCGGGAGTTCCTTTCTCTCCAGGTGTCTTCTTTTTTTTTTTTTTTAATTTTATTTATTTCTGTATGTACGAATGTACTGTCTGCATGCAAGTTTGTGCACCCGTGTCGTGCAATGCCGCGGAGGTCAGAAGAAGGTGTCGGATTCCCCTGGAGCTGGAGTTCTCCTGGAATTGGAGTTTCAGACGGTTCTCGGACACCATGTGGGTGCTGGGGATCAAACCCGGGTCCTCTGCAAGAGCTGTCGGCGCTCTTAACCGCTAGGCCATCTCTTCAGCCCTCCAGGTGTCTTCTTAATTTCCCAGTCTTTCTATTCTGCCTCACTTTGAGGCCCTGGGCTCCACGCCTACCCCTTCTTACCCCAAATAGGAGGGCAGAGTAAAAGATAGTGTACTCTCTCTTCCTCCTGCTTAGTTTTCTGACACAAGGTCTCAGTATGTAGTCTAGGCTGGCTTTGAACTTGATTCTCTGGCCTCAGCCTCCTTATTAGGATGGCAGAAGGATATTACAACACCTAACACTTTTGTTAGGGAAGATAGAATAGTAGCGTGTCAGTGACCTCAACCTGAGATTTTTTAATTTTTTATTTTTTGAGTCATTTTGAGACATTTTGAGACAGCTGTAGCCCCAGCTGGCCTGGAATTCACTATGTAGATCAGACTGGACTTGAACTCACATATATCCGCCTGCCTCTGTTTCCTTCCTCCCAAATGCTGGGATTAAAGGCGTGCACAACCATACTCAGCTCATCCTAAAATATTTTCAAAAGATGACAGACCAGATGGAACTCAGAAATATGCCACTCATTTTTCCTTAGAGATCTTTGGTCATGGCTTTAAGGAAAACATGTATTTGGTTCTTGTCCTGACTCCTACATCTTTAGCCATTTACAGGACGTTAGGAGCACTTCTTATTTTTACTCACTATTATTTCTTTATTCATTTATTTCATTTTTTTTAAAGCTTATGATCTTTTTTTTTTTTTGAGACAGGGTCTCCCTTTAGTCCCAGCTGGCCTGGAGCTCGCTATGTAGACCAGGCTGGCCTTGAACTCACAGAGATCCACCTGCCTCTGCCTCCCACGCACTGGGATTAAAGGCTTACATGCCTGGCGAGGTGGTGCACGCCTTTAATCCTAGCACTTGGGAGGCAGAGGCAGATGGATCTCTGTGAGTTCAAGGCCAGCCTGGTCTACAGAGTGAGTTCCAGGACAGCTGGGGCTTTATTTATTTATTGGTCTTTTCGAGTCAGGGTTTCCCTGTAACCCCAGCTGTCCTGGAACTCACTCTGTAGACCAGGCTGGCCTTGAACTCACAAAGATCCGCCTGCCTCTGCCTCCCAAGTGCTAGGATTAAAGGCATGCTCCACCACGCCCAGCCTCCTTTAGCTTTTCTAAGATGGATGGCACTCCCCAAACAAAATGAAAACAAGATAACAAGAGAATACCAAAACAAATTCACTGAGGCAGTTTTACCATCTGGGCTTGCTTGCACATCTGTAATCCTAGCTTCAAGGAGGGAGAGGCTGACTAAGCAGGACTGCCTCTAATTTGAGGCCAGCCTGGGATGAACAGTGAGACTGTCTCAAAACAATAAAAGGAAACATTTTTTTTTTCTTTTCCAGACAGGGTCTCCCTGTAGCTCTGACTGTCCTGGAACTCACTCTGTAGACCAGGCTGGCCTCGAACTCACAGATCCACCTGCCTCTGCCTCCCAAGTGCTAGGATTAAAGGCGTGTGCCAACACGCCTGGCAGAAACATTTTTCCTATAAATCTCCTTAAATATTCCAAAATTTATCCAAACTTCTGCCTAAAATGTGTGCATTCTAACAGTTTTATTAACACCAGTCACTGTAACCCAAATTCATTAATGGATTTTGGAATCACAGTATATGGGATCCAGTGATCGGGAGTCCCAAAAGCTTCTATGGCCTTGTCTATTTGACCTAACACATGCATCAGACTCTGGGATCCCTGCACAAATGCTGGACCTAGGAATCCTGATGTTTTGTTCAATCTTTGGTCTTATTTTCAGACAACTTGTCTTCAGCTAGCCCAGTTGGCCTTGGCCTCTTCAGGGCTGGAATCACAGGCATGCACTCATGCCTTTAATCTCAAAAACCAAGTGGACATAGTTTCTACAAGTTCAAGGCTGTCCTGAGCTACAGTGTACAAACCTTGCAAAAAACTTAGAGCTTTCCAAAAAAAAAAAAAAACAAGAAACAAAAAGAACTTGGGGAGTGGTCGCTCACACCTTTAATTCCAGCATTTAGTGTACAAAGTGGGGCCCTCCCCAAATACACCAAATAGGGTTTAGAGAGAAGAAAAGGCGTGGGCAGTGCCTTAGCTCCAGGCATCGAGCGTCCGGCCTATATAAACAGAGCCACAGCTTGCTTCGGTCCTCTCCTCCCAGAGATCTCAGCTTGGTAAGGAGGAATCCAGGGTAGGGGTGGAGGGTAGGTAGATGGGATGGTTCCAGGCTTGGCATCACTCACCATGGTGTGAGCTGGGGGGAAGTCAGGTCTCCTATGGGAAAAACTTGCAGGTTTGGCCGGTTGTTGATCCTGACCTAAGGAGGGCTGCTGGCAGGCTGAGCCACTCTGAGGAGCTGAGGCAGAATCCAGGCCTTAGGCCTTGTCACCTTTAGGGTGTGCAATTTCCAGAGCCACCTCCAAGCCCTAGTTCTTCCAGAGAAAAACTACTACCTGGAGGGCCCCGGAGCCATCCTTTGGCATCTCTGGTCTGTAAAGTGGTCACTTTCTTTGGACAGCTGAAGACATTAGTGGCTCTCTCTGGTCCAGAACAGCCATCCAGGTATGCTCTTTTTGTAGTTGGGTTTTTTGTTGTTGTTGTTGTTGTTGTTGTTTGCTTTTTGAGACAGGCCTGGAACTCCCTATGTAGACCAGGCTGGCCTTAGTCTCTCAAAGATCCCTCTGCTTCTGCCTCCCATTGGCTGGGGATTAAAGGTGTGCAACACCAGGCCCAGTTTCAGGCCTGACATTTTTACTGCTGATCCTTCTAGTGTTGCAGATTCTAGGCAAGCCTGATTCTAGGCTCTGCTCAATGAGAGAATTTTGTTTTGTTTTTTGAGACAGGGACTCCCTGTAGCCCCAGCTGTCCTGGAACTCACTATGTAGACCAGGTTGGCCTTGAACTCCCAGAGATGGCCTGCCTTTGCCTTACTGAGTGCTAGGATTAAAGGTGTGTGCCACCACACTCTGCTTCTCTTTAAAATTTTGAATTACATTTTTACTTACTGTGCCCTGGGTAGTATTACTCCAGCACAGTCCCTCTGTGGAAGTCAGGACAACTTGGGAGTTGGCTCTTTCTTTTTATGTGTATGAGTGTACTGTCTGCATGTAGGTTGGTCCACCCATGTCGTGCTATGCCACGGAGGTCAGAAAAGGGCATCGTATCCCCCTGGAACTGGAGTTAAAGATGGTTCTTAGCCACCATGTGGGTGCTGGGACTTGAACCCAAGAGCAGTCGGTGCTCTTAACTGATGAGCCATCTCTCCAGCCCCGGGGAGTTAGTTGGCTCTTAACCCTGCTGGTCCAGAGGATCAGATTCAGATCAGCAGGCTTGGCTGCAACTGCCTGCTTAGGATTTAAGACTTATATTTTAGCATCTATAGGATTCATATGTGTGTGTGTGTGTGTGTGAGTGTGTGTGTGTGTGTGTGTGTATGTGTGTTTAGCAACCTATAGGACTGAATGTGAATGTGCTGTCCTAAATCCTGTTTCAGACTGAAAATTCATCAGAGATGGACAGATACTTCTCTAGCGGAGTCAGACCGACCTGCAATATTCAGGCGCCACCAGGCCCCCAGTTCCAGAATGGAGTCTCCAATCCTGGCTTTCCGGAAGTGGGTAAGAAATTTGAAGAGAATCAAATGGATTAAAGACCAGAGAACTGGGAGTGTAGCTTTGAGGTGAATAGCTCAGTTCGTGAAGCTGTGCCTTCGACTTGAGGTGAAGATGGTGATGACAGGCCAGACTTGCTGGTGAGAGGCTGGGAAGAAGCAGAGGCTGTAGGTATATGACTTGGTTTGATATCTTGAAGTATTTGGCCATTGGATTATTCTTTTTTTTTTTTTTTTTTGGTCTTTTTGAGACAAGGTCTCCCTGCAGCCCCAGCTGGCCTGGAACTCACTCTGTAGTTCAGGATGTCTTTGACCTCAGAGATCCACCTGCTTTTGCCTCCCTAGAGCTGGGATTAAAGGTGTGCACCACCACACCCTTATTTGTTATCTTATTTCCTAGAGCTGGAGATTTCCTAACTGTATCTCTCTGGTCTGGGACTTTAAATTTTTTATTTTACGTGTGTTTTGGTACATGGATGAAAGTGCTCTGGGTATGCAATACCCATAGAAACCACAAGAGGGCACATGGTCCACTGGAACTGGAGTTGGTTTGGGCACCGGGTCCATGCTGGGTGGGAATGGAGCCCAGGTCCTCTGCAAGAGCAACCAGTGCTGAGCCACCTCTCCAACCCCTAGACCTGGATTGTTGATCCTCTTTGTCGCTGAGATTGGCAGTCTCTTGACTGATTTTTTTTTATTTTTATTTTTATTTTTTTTGGTCTTTTCGAGACAGGGTATCTCTGTAGCCCCAGCTGTCCTGGAACTCACTCTGTAGATCAGACTGGCCTTGAACTTACAAAGATCTGCCTGCCTCTGCCTCCCAAGTGCTAGGATTAAAGGCGTGCGCCACCACGCCCGGCTAGTGATTGTTTTCTGTATGTGGCAGGGACCCTCAGACCTATGGATTTACTCCTGGTCAGACTTGTGGTCTGCTACTGAGGTGCTGGTGCTGCCCCGGACTTCTGTACCCACTCGTTTTGTTTCCTGATTTTGTTTGGAGGTGTTTTTATTTTATTTTGAGACATGGTCTCACTGTGTAACCCTTTGCTGGCCTGGAACTCACTATGTAGACCAGGCTAGCTTAAAACTGCAGGAGTGCTGGGACTTAAGGCATATGACTTTTGGTCTTTCTTTTCTTTCTTTCTTTCTTTCTTTCTTTCTTTCTTTCTTTCTTTCTTTCTTTCTTCTTTCTTTTTTTGGGGGGGGTACTTTTTGAGACAGGGTCTCCCTTTTTTAGTCCCAGCTGGCCTGGAGCTTGCTCTGTAGACCAGGCTGGCCTTGAACTCAGACAGATCTGCCTCCCTCTGCCTACTGACTGCTGGGATTAAAGGTATACACCACCACGCCCAGCTGTCTTTTGGTATTAAATATTTTGTTGGGGCTGGAGAGATGGCTCAGTAGTTAAGAGCAGATTGTTCTTCCTAGCACCCACATGGTGGCTAAGAACTGTCTTTAAGCCAGGTGTAGTGGGGCACACCTTTAATCCTAGCACTGGGAGGCAGAGGTAGGCGGATCTCTTTAGTTCAAGGCCAGCTTGGTGTACAGAGTGGTTCCACGCCAGTTGGGGCTATAGGAAGACCCTGTCTTAAATATTTTGTTTACTTTTATTATGTGTATGAGTGTACTGCCTGTGTGCATGTCTGCCTGTGTCCTGCAATGCCTGTGGAGGTCAGAAGAGGGTGATGGATCCCCTGGAACTAGAGTTATTTTTTTTTGGTCTTTTCGAGACAGGGTCTCCCTGTAGTCCCAGCTGCCCTGGAACTCGCTCTGTAGACCAGGCTGGCCTTGAACTCACAAAGATCCGCCTGCCTCTGAGTTGTTAGCTACCATGTGTACATGGTAGGAACTGAACCCCTGTATACTCTGCAAGAGAAGCCAGTGCTCTTAATCACTGAGCCATTTCTCCACCCCCCCTTTTTTTTTTAACTTATGTAGCTCTGATGGACTAGAACTCACTATGTAGACTAGCTTAGCCTGAAAATTGGTAGTGATCCTCCTGCCTCTGCCTCACATACTGGGATTTCAGGCTTGAGCCACCATGCCCAGTTTTCTTTATTAATCTTAGCTTTATTGAGACCTTGTCTTTGGCAGAGAAGAGCACCCACCCACCACCCTACCACCCCCCCCAGTGCTAGAACTCCCATTTGAGTGCTGGAGTTCAAGATTATTGTTTCAGTAGAGTATGCATTGCCCTCGATGGCCTTAAACTTTGGAGCTCAAACAATTCTTCTTGTTCAGCCTCCAGAGCAGCATGGCTGTGGTTGACAAACAGGTTTTATTTATTTTTTCTTTTATTATTATTATTATTTGTTTATATTTAAGGGATTCTATAATATAAGAACACAGTTGTTTTCAGATAACATTGATGTTGCTCAGTTTGCCATACAATTAGGTAATTGGTGCATTTTGCAAGTATCTATGTCCAAATTTTGAACAACCCAAGGTTCCCATAGTCCAGTTGGAGAAGCTTGTATGCACAGGCACAGGCATGTTGGTCAATTAGGAGTCCAGACTATATTCCTGTAGTTTCATGATTCACCCCTATCTCTCTGCAGCCCTTACATTCTACCACGCCTCCTCTTCTTCAATTTGTTCCCTGGCCTTTGGGAAAGGGGCACAAGTGGGTGAGAAGAAAACAGTCTACTTTCTTTGGGGTTGTCATTTTGGACTCTCAGGTTGTTTCCCTTCATGGGTTGACAGCTTATCCAGTGATACCTTTTTAGTCATACTAACAAAGCACAAGCAATTGGATGTACAGGCATTTAAGCAGTACTAATTATTATGTCAAGTTAAGCTGTGAGCATAGGCACAGATGCTTGGATGGTATGCTAATCTGCAAACTGGTTTCTCTATAAAGGGTGACAAGTTCTTAACCACTAGAGGACATAAGCTTGTGGCATCCACTGTGAGTTAACAGGTATTAAAGGAGACTAACTTATTTCATTTATGGATAGTGCCCATATTGCATGTAAAATCATCAAGGACACATAGATTTTTCTCATGTTCTGAGAATATAATGGCATTAGCATTTAAGTAAAGTGCAGTGCTAGGGAGTTGGTGACTGCCAACTCCCTAGCCCAGCACCAACTATGGAGTCCCCAGTCCCAGGACTCAACCAGCCAAAAGGACAAGATAGTAAACAACAAAAACAGGTCTGTGACTGGACTGGGTCAGTCTAGCAGCTGGAATGCTCTATCGTGTTAACCATTGGTAATGGTCAATTTGCTGTGTAGACTTGATTCTGGGTTCTCTTTTTTTCTGGGTTCTCTATTCATCTAATGACCTGAGTTCTTTTGCTAGTACCATGGTCTTTTAATGCAGGTTTTTGATGTTTAAAATTTTTAAGATTCCTGTTTGGATATTTTTTGCATGCATTCATGGCCAGAAGGGTGCGCAGGGAGTCCTCCACCCATTGCTTTAAGGGAGGGCCTCACTGAACCTGGAACTGATTTTCTCAGTTCTGCTAGAAGCCAGCAAGCCTGATGCACTCACTGCCTCTGAATCTAACTTCGGTTAGCTGCTGTGCCGGGACTGGATTCTCCACTTGGTTCTAGGGATTGAGCTCAGGTTGCCAGGCTTGTCCAGCCAGCATGCTTACCTGCCAAGCCATCTATCTCTGCCGCCACAGGTTTCTGTTTTAAGACTGGGTCTTTTTTTGTCTCCCTGCTGCCCCAGCTGGCCTGGAACTTACTATGTAGACCAGGCTGGCCTTGAAGTCATGTTGCCACCATGTCCATCTGGTTGGGTTTTGAGACAACCTGGAGCCTGACCACCTAAGAACTGATGGTAGTCCTTCTGACTTAGAGTCCCCTAAGAACTGATGGTAGTCCTTCTGACTTAGAGTCCCCGCTCCTGCCATTACAGCTAGTAGCTACCTGCTGTGCACAGGTTCTGTTTTATGTAGACTGCCTGGTGTGTCATGGATGTCATGTGTAAGGAGTGAATGAGGCTATTATTGTACATGCCCATTCTTGGCTGAACCCTTGGGACTTTAGGAAGAGACTGGGAATTAATGGTTTCATATGGCCTGAAGTTACAACTTTAACAACTGGAGGTGGCCATAGTGGTGCATAGTGGGTGAATATTGGTTTTTGTCTATACAGGACCCGAAGAAGTAATTGACTTGTATTCTGTTTCTAGGTTTCAGCAATGGAAGTCCATGTTCTTGTGCACCAAATATGCATCCCACATATGTAGTGCAGCGATCTCCCTTCCTGGTCACACCTAGCTACTGGACTCCATTTCCAAGAGTCCATCCACACTTCCATCCTAGTGATGGCTTTATAAATAGAAAGGAAATGAAAGCAACTCAAACTCTTGAGCAGGCTGAAAACAAACATACTGAGCAAGACTTCCCCTCACGAGCTCCCGGCTGGACCTCGTATGGTAGTAGTAGGAGTACTGACTCTGCTCCTGCTATTAAACTTGAAAACATTCCAAGAAGAGCTGATGGGGCTTCATGTTTGACTCAGGTGATGCAGCCTCAAGGAATGAGACCTCCTAGCCACAGTCTGTTTAATGACACAGCTGACAACTTTGGCACCTCAGAGAGAGGGGAGATGAGAATGGGTAGTGGTAGTGCATTCCCTGCTGTAGAACACAAAGGTAGAGGTGCACTGTGTAGCCCTTTAAGGGGTGGGCATGGCATAGATGAGCCTAGAGCTAGGCCTCTGAGGGAGCAGCATAATGAAGCTGTAGGAGCCAAGGATACCACGACGTCCAGTGCTGGTGTGGATACCAACTTGGATGGAGGAAAGAATGGATATGGGGCTGTTTCCCATTTCCTGCCACCTCCAGAGAAAGTGATACCCGAGATCCAGTTGGTTAAAGGCCAGAATAACGTGAGGCCAGAAGTGTGCAAATCTACAGATGGGAGCCAGTTCCTGCCGCCGAGGTCCCTGCCATCTGGTATCTCAGGGGGAGACCCAAGGCTGCCATTCCTTGCTCGGCAGAACCTCAGTGAGCCAATGAGCCTCCCACAGAGCCACTGCTTCTTGCCCGCCATGCTGGCCCAGGGCAGTAAAGTTGATAAAGCAGTCCAGGTTGATTCCATGGTGAACGAGAAGCAATACTTTTCTAGTTCTGATTTAAAGCCTCAAGTAGACAGGGAACCTGAAGCATTTGCCATTTCTCCGAAAGAAAAGGTGGTCTATATGCTGAGAAACATTAGGGTGGAGGACTTAGGAGATGGCGAAGTGGAAGGGGATGCCAAAGATGATGGTGTCTATGAGATAGGCTGTTTTCACGAAATCAAGCAGGGCCATCTGGTTCTTTACAAGGGCAGGCTTTATCAAGAAGTTGGAAAGGTGATAAGTTGCAAGTCTCCCCGACACCCTGTCACACAAGGGAGCACCAGCGTGGCAGAGGAATCAGAAACCACCTGCGGAGGGATCCAGAAGAAGCCTGCCACAGCTCTGCAGGAGAGCTTAAAGCCCAAAGATGATGAAGCAGTTCAGTGTGATATGAGCTATGCTGGTGGAGCTCCTGGGCTGTATGAAGAGGATGATATTGAGGTACAGGATGAATATGACCAGCTAGGTAGGTGATGACATCTCTACAACATCATTCTGATGTGATGAATAACTCAAGTAGCTTGGAAGGAGGCTCTGGCTGCTTATAGACAATGTCTCTCAATTTGCAGTTGTGTTCTCACATGATCGTGTAAGATAATGTCCGTCTGTGGCTTTCCATACAGACTCCAAATTAGCTCTGCTTTGAGAAGGTATAATATAGTTTGAGACGATATTATGTTTATGCTGAAATGCTGTATAAGTGAGTTTATTAAGTTCAAGGATTCAGGAAGAGAGTTAGACATAGACCTTTGGGATTGCTGAGAAATCTAGGTCCAAGTAATGAGGTTGCTTCAGATGTTAGGAGTGGAAATGAGATATTGGAGTAGGAATTAAGATTGTAGTACTAACAGGACATGGGCACCCTGGACACTCTAGGGAAATTCTGTCAACAGTGACTACTTCCCTCATGGGACTAAAGACAGAACAGCAGGGGCTGGAGAGATGGCCTAGTGGTTAAGAGCTCTGACTGCTCTTGGGTTCAATCCCCAGCACCCACATGGCAGCTAAAAACCATCTTTAACTCCAGTTCCAGGGGAATCCGACACCCTCTTCTGACCTCCCTGCATTGCACGACACAGGTGCATGAACCTACATGCAGACAGTACATTCATACACATACAAAATAAATTAAAAAAAACACAAAACAACAAAGGACAGAACAGAAAAATCAGATCCATTGCTAAAATCCCATAGGGCATCTCAAACCAGAATATACCTAAAAAGAGTACTACATACAGAGTACAGTGACTAGGGATTTGAAGTTGTTTCAGTGTGGCTGTGGGTGGGCTGAGTTTACACTGATGAGGTTGGCACTGCACTGGCATACATAGCTGTCAACCCTGAAAGTAGTTTTACCGAATAGCATTAACTCAGGGAATGATGGCATATTTATATGCAGGCTTTTCACATTGCAGGCATCAAACAGTAAACAGCTTGTGTTTCTATTTATTTTCTATTCCATACTTCTATGCCCCATTTTTTTTCCTTAGTCCATTCCTTTAAATAAGTGTGGCTGATGTTAAGAATACTTTATTGGGTTTTATGGGATTTTGTTAACATTAGTCCAGTGACTTGACTTTCAGTGTCTCAGACTAGAAATTTAGCTGGCTATCTGTAGAATGCTAGCATTGAAAAAGTCTTTCTGCCTTGTAAGCCATATGCCCTGTTGTTGGGTGTCAGTCCCTTGACTTCTGGCAGCCACTCCCCTGCCCTGCAGAGTATATACAAGAAGTAATGCCAGGATAAGGCCTTTTATCATGAGCTAAAGATCACTTGAATCATTCTATACTATCTTGACTTAAATATTTCAGGAAAACTTTTTTTTCAGTTCTAGGTTGAGTGCCACCTACAAAGGAAGAGTTTATTAAAGCATTTGTCATGACGAGAACATCTTCCTTTAGAAGAAACTCCAGTATGCCACGAGCAAATTAAGATGTAGCACTGGTAGGTACTGTGTTGCATCCTGTAGACCAGCTGCGTGGCATGCTGAAATGAAAGGATCACCAGATTGAACAACAGAACCGCTTCCTGGGAAACCCCAGACCTCATCTTCTAAGACAATAAAATAGTTTTAAAAAAATTTAATTTATTTTTTTATGTGTATGAGTATATCGCCTGCATATGTTCACCCCTGTCATGCAATGCCTGTGGAGGACAGAAGAGGGCACTGGATACTTTGCTGAGTTAGCTGCCTTATGGGTTCCTGGGATTTGAACTGGGGTCTTCTACAAGAACAACTAATGCTCTTAACCCCACAGAGCCATCTCTCCAGCCCTAAATTATTTTTTAGCACTAAAATGTTACTAAATAACATGGTTTAATAGTGATTGGTGATTTGGCAAAGGATTCCAAAAGCTTAATAGAGTAACACATGAAATGGTTGCATTAGTTTCTTTGGCTGTGATAAAATACTCTTGACAAATTAAGTCTTAAAACATGGGATTGTGTACCGGGCATGGTGGCACACACCTTTAATCCTAGCACTTGGGAGGCAGAGGCAGGCAGATCTTTGTGAGTTCAAGGCCAGCCTGGTCTACAGAGTGAGTTCCAGGACAGCTGGGGCTACAGGGAGACCCTGTCTCAAAGACCAGAAAAACCCAAAGAAAACATGGGATTGTGGTGCAGAAATTTTTTCATATTTTGTATGTGAGTGGGTGCTGTCTGCATGTATGTTAGGGGTGTACATATAAGGACAACTACCATGTGGGTGCTAGAAAATGAACCCATGGCCCTCCTCGTAACTACTGTGACAACTCTCCAGCTCCAAGGTTTATTGTTTTGTTTTCTTTTAACTTTTTAAGTATTTTTTTTTTTTTTGGTCTTTTCAAGACAGGGTCTCCTCATAGCTGGAGCTGTCCTTTGTTTTATTTATTTTTTAAATCCTTTTTAAAAATTTTTTAATTAATTTTATTTCTGTATGTGTATGAATGTACTGTCTGCATGCAAGTTTGTGCACCCGTGTCGTGCAATGCTGCGGAGGTCAGAAGAGGGTGTCGGATTCCCCTGGAGCTGGAGTTCTCCTGGAATTGGAGTTTCAGACGATTCTCGGCCACCATGTGGGTGCTGGGGATCGAACCCGATTCCTCTGCGAGAGCGGTCGGCACTCTTAACCGCTAGGCCATCTCTCCCCTGTCCTTTGTTTTAATGTAGGAGTGTTTTGTCTGCATTGTACAATGCCTGCAGGGGCCAGAGGAGTTATGAATGGTTCTTAGCCACCATGTAGGTGCTGGGAACCAAACCCAGGTCCTCTGCAGGAGCAGCCAGTGCTCTTAACTGCTGACCCATCTCTCTATCCCTTTCCTATTAATAGAATTTTTTTTTTTGTCTTTTTGAGACAGAGTCTCCCTGTAGCCCTAGCTGTCCTGGAACTCACTCTGTAGACCAGGCTGGCCTTTGAATTCACAAAGATCTGCCTGCCTCTGCCTCCCAAGTGCTAGGATTAAAGGAGTGTGCCACCACACCAGGCTCCTATTAATAGAATTCTATGTAGATGAGCAGGACTGATTATAAATGCCTTGTGCCCAGGGCTCCCGAGATTGCTAACAGAAGAAAACTACCCTAGTAGTTTCTGAAAGACAGGCAAGTTTTAGGAAATGATATCTTTGGATCTGAGAGGTGGTTCAGGGGTTAAGATCTCTTGAAGAGGACTAGGGTTTCATCTCTAAGCACAATGCTAGTTCCAGGGGATCTGAGCCCTCTTCCCATGCTTCTCCATGCACAAGGAACACATCAAAAGCTGACTGACACTGGGCTTGGTGGTGCACTTTAGTCCCAGCCGTTGGGAGGCAGAAGCAAGTGGATCTCTACGTAGTGAGTCCGACAAAGGCTGGTATGAGGAGTTCCTTGATTCTGTAGACACAAAATAAAAGCTAAGCAGTTAGCGTGCTTAGACATGGAAATTTGCCAAGCTCTGTCCTTTACAAAAAACATTGATAATCACTGGCTTCTGCTGCTAAGCAGGACCCAGATGGGCCTGCCAGGAGTGTTTTCTAATGCACCTTGACCACAGATATAAAGACAGCTATGTGCTATGATGTGGTCTTGTAATCTTAGCAGTTGAGAGGGATTGAAGCAGGACTGAGTTCAAGGCCACCTAGTTTAAAACACAAAGAATCTACCAGATACTGTCTTTGTTCTGTGAGTCTGGGCAGGATGAAGAGTTCTCAGGTTAACATCTCATAACCAAATACATTCCCAGCAAGGCTCTTAACCTGGAGGCTCTGGAGAAGAATGTACGTACTACGTCTCCTCACTGGTACCTTTCACTCTTAGGATTCATTTCCTTTGCTGACTGCTCAGAGCCTGCCATTAAGAATCTAGCATTTTGGGGGCCAGGGAGATTACCCAATGTGTGCTGTGTTGCATGTGTGCTTGCACGTGTGGAGGAGTACACTCAACCCACACATTGCATGTGGAGTCCAAAGTTCAACATTAGACATCTTCCTTCTGTCTCCATTTTTCCAAGGCATAGTTGCTGACCGAATGCGACTCATTGATTGGCTACACTGTGACTGGTCTGCAAGTTCCTGGGATCTGCATATCTGCTGGTCCTCACTCCCCTCCTAGCTCTCATCATGGAGGAGTGTTGTCACATGTAAAATACCTGTAAGCCAAGCACTTAGTAGTTGAAACCAAGGATCAAAAGCTCAAGGCCAGCCTGAGCCTTTAGGTCTTTTTGAGACAGGGTCTCCCTGTAGTCCTAGCTGGCCTCGCTATGTAGACCGGGCTGGGCTTGAACTCACAGAAGTCTGACTGCTTCTACTTCCCAAGTGCTGGGGTCAAAGGAGTGCCCACCACACCTACTCCAAGTCTTTTCAAAATTATGTATATGTGTACATTTCTGTACATTGAATGCAGGTGCCTCTGAAGGCCAAAAGCCTCAGACTCCCCCAGCACTGGAGTTATAGGCAGTTGTGATCTGCCCAAAGTGGCTGCTGGGAACCAAACTCGGATCTTCTACAAGAATAGTGCATGCTCTTAACCTTTGTGATGCATGTGACAGCATGCACAAGTCCCCTGCAAACTCAAAAAATCCCAGCATAGACATGAAGTAGATAAGCTCAGATGCCTGAAGAATAGGAGTCTTGGTAAGTTAACCAGGCTCTGGTGGCTGGTTAAGAGGAGGTGAGGATAGAGAAGGGGATCTAAATGCCATCAAATTATACTGTATGAAAATCACTCCCCATCTAAGCGCCATTCTTTTTTTTTTTTTTTTTTTTTTTTTTTTTTTTTGTCTTTTCGAGACAGGGTCTCCCTGTTAGCCCCAGTTGTCCTGGAATCACTCTGTCGGACCAGGCTGGCCCTTGAAATCACAAAGATTCCCCCGCCTCTGTTCCAACGTGCTAGGATTAAAGGCGTGAGCCACCACGCCCGGCTGGGCCATCTTCTTTGAAACACCTGCGCCATGAGAGTGAAGTGGAGGAAGAAACGAACCGGCAGGCTGAAGCGCAAGAGAAGAAAGATGGGGCAGAGGTCCAAGTAACCAAAGTTGTGCACCACGGAGGCTGCAGGAGCGGAAGTGAGGATGCAGGAGCCCGGGGCGCTGGGCGCTGGTGCAAACCCATTACATAGCCAGTTCCAGTAAGACAAAAACAAAACAAAACAAAAAACAAACCTCTCTGGCCAAAACCAACTTTGGGGAAAAAAGGGTTTATTAGTCTTATATCTCCTGGGTTACATACAGTTCATCACTTAGGGAGCCCACGGTAGGAACTCAGGGCAGGAACCTGGGGGAAGGATCGAAGCACAGGGCCATGGAGAAAGCTAATTAATAGCTTGCTTCTGGTCATGCTCAGGTGCTTTCTTATACAATCAAGGACCACCTGCCCCAGGGGTGGCACCACCCATGGTGGGTTGGGCTGGGCCCTCCCATTATCACTCAACGATTAGAAAATACCCATAGGACATGGCCACCGACCAGTCCAATGAAGAAATTTCCCCAATTGAGGGCTCCCTTTAACCAGAGTGTGTTAAAATTGGACTTTACCATTCTGTTTCACCGGCCCTCACAGTTTTTTGTTCTTCCTGCACTCAGCCTCCTGAGTGCTGGGATTACCAAGCGCCATCCATGCCCATTGGGGGAGGGGGTAATACAGTTCCTTGGAAAGGAAGCCTACGGGCTGTGGGATCTGGAGGACCTGAGCACTGAAGCAGAGTCTCTGCCAGATACAAAGTTTTGAGCAAGAAAGTCCCTGCTGCACTTTGGCAGAATAAGACTCAGCTGCTCCCTGCCTTGTAAGCACCCCACACCCCCACTTTTTTAATACAATGAAATTTATTTACTACTATATTGCAAGGGATAATGAACAGTAACAGGAGTACTGCCTCCCAAGCCTGCACTTCTTATAAGGCAGCAAGTACTTGATAAGTGTTTTTTTTTGTCTTTCAAGACAGGGTCTCTATGTAGCCCAGATGTCTGGAAAACTCACTGTAGACCAGGCTGGCCTCGAACTCCCAACGATCCGCCTGCCTCTGCTCCCAAGTGTAGGATTAAAAGGGGTGCCACATGCCGGGTTTCTATACTGTTAATTTAAAAGTTCACCACAACAGGTCAGCTTAAACCCACGTGTGTGTGTGTGTGTGTGTGTGTGTGTGTGTGCGCGCGCGCGCGCGCACGTTTGTAAACCCTATTTCAGTTGGTAAAGTGCTTACTTTTGCAAGCATCAGGATTTGAGTTTGGTCCCTAGAATATCTGTAATCCCCATGCTGGGGAGGTAGAGACAGGCAATCCCTGGGGCTTACTGGCCAGTCACTAATCTATTATACTTGGTCAGCTCCAGGAAGTGAGACTCTGAAAAAAAGGTGGTTGGGGGGGGCAGTGCCTGAGGAATGTTCTCTGGCCAGTGTGAGCTTTTGCACACACTCACATACCTGAACACACGAAGTCTATGAGATACCATTTCTCTTTCTTTAAGCATGAGGTCTTGCTATGACGTAGTGCTGGCTGGCCGTGGACTAAGCAGTCTTCCTGCTTCAGCCTCCCTTAGGGCTGGAACTAGAGATATGTGTACATGCCTGGCTATACGGGAGGGTACTTCTGACAAACTTCAATGCAACATAGTCATTTGGGAAGGAACTGGAACTGGGGTAAAAAGATTTCACATGATCACAGCTCACAGTGCTTTGAGATTTGGAACACTCTCTTGTATTATTATCAGTAAATAATACAAAACTGCGGAAGCCTGGTTAGCAAGACTGCTTTATCCTTGAAGAATGGATGGAAACTGGTAAATGAAAAGATGAAAGGAGCCAGGGGCTCCCCCCACTCAAAAACCCAAACAAACTACCCCAAAGTGATTCTTGAGGACCAGATCCTCACATGACCTTGAGAAAACAAAAACCTTGGTTAATTGGCTGTGTGGCCTTACGCCTCCAAAAGGAAATATAAACCCAGAAGTCATCGGTAAGGGCTGAAATTGTACTTCAGTTATTAAACTTGAGATCTTAGTTAAAAGACAACAAAAAAAAAAAACAAAACAACAGAGAGCACTACTGTTGTTTTGCTGTCTTTCAATTCTTACTGGCAAGGGCATCTACCTTGTGGCTGCCCCTGCTTTTGCCATCCTTTCAACGATATGAGACACAGCTTTTTAACCTCCCAATATGGAACGAAGACTCATGTCTCTCCACGCATCCTCCAAACCTTCCGTGCCAGATGGGGACTGCGGAGAAAAATCCAGCTTCTTGGACTGAGCAGTTACTGGGGTTCCGCCTCTTCAGAATAGAGTATAGATTGCCATTGATGGGCCTACCAGCTTGGTATCATGGAGGCCAGTACAGGAAGATCAAGACAAGACACGGTGCTTAGTGGACCTCATTTGGGTGACTGTGGGCCGGAAAGACCCCAGTGTGGAGCCCAAACAACATAAGGGCAGGACGATGGTTGTTTGGTTTTGCCAAGGAGGAGCCTCAAACAATTCCTTAAGGGAAAAATGATGTCTTGAAAAGAAAGGAAAATCTTCTCGTTAGGTGCTATATGTATGTATGTATCTATTATATGTATGTATGTCTTTACATGTATGTGTGTTAGTGGGGTATATGTGTGTATGTATATAAAACATATATACATACACACAAAAAAAAAAAAGAACTGGAAAAAAAAAACGACTGAAACAGTGCCGTTCTCCCCAAAACAATACGCCTTGCTTTGAAATAAAAACACAAAACAAAACAAAACCGCAAAACTCTGGAAAGACTCAGAAAAAGATACAAGACATGTATGGCAGAGTGCATGAACTCAGGTGGGGTGGGGGGCATGGAAAGGGAAGTGACTCTTGGATTGAGAAATGATGTATGATGTATGGAAAAAGTTTAATAACAATAAAAAATTTAAAAAATTACTACAATTACAAAATAAATCACCAACTTTTATTATCCTGAACCACAGAAGGAGGTCAAACATAAAGTCCACAGGAACTGCGTTGCCACGCTACGGAGCGCAAAAGCTGTGGCAGCACCTTCGAGTGCTTCCTCAGAGTCCCTTAGCTCCCCACAGGTGGCCTCTCAAAGCAATCACAGACCCCAGGGACCGGCAAGAGGACAACACTGACTGAAGTTCTGTTGGACTCAGTGGCTGCCACCAGCACCTATGAGACCAGCTGCTGAGGACAGCCTGTTGCTGGAAGGTGGTGCCAGGTGTCCGTCCTCTCCTGGGCCTCTGTCCTGTCACTCTCAGATGGCTGCTCTCTGTTCTTTGGCCACAGTGTGTAATTTCTGAGGATGTTGGTAAGTCAACACTGTCATTTGTAGTCTGAATTCTCGCTTGACTTGGAAGACTTATGCTTCCGCTTTTTCTTTTTTTTCTTTTCTTTCTTCCTTTTCTTGTGCTTTTCTTTCTTTTTCTTTTTTTTATGCTTCTCTTTACATTCTGAGGAACTGGAGCTACCAGCATCTTCATCCGAGGTGGAATCCTCTAGTAACTGCTTTAACTGCTGTATCCTAAACAGATTGATCAGAAGTGTGACTTTTAACTTCAGATTATTAAGAAATATTTCACTTAAAAGCAGTACTGAGTGTGGGAAATCATGAACAACTACTTCACAAAAGACACGTTTTCACTGTCCTAAACATTTCTGCATGCTCCATGGTCCTTATATAACTTCTTGCAAATGCATGCTTTTTTTTTTTATTACATCTTTATTTTTTTCACATCAAATTTTCGTTTATTTTTTATTTTTGAGAATTTCATACATGAGTATTGTCTTTGAATAATTTCCATCCCTCCAAGTCCTTCACTAATTTCTCCTGTGTCTCCCAACGACTTTTGAATTTATTGTCCCCTTCTTTGATTCTTATTGCTATATACATAAATATACATTTTTTTTTTTTTTGAGACAGGGTCTCCTTTTAGTCCCAGCTGGCCTGGAGCTCCTACGTAGACCAGGCTGGCCTTGAACTTACAGAGATCTGTCTGCCTCTGCCTCTTGAGTGCTGGGATTAAAGGCTTGCGCCACCACGCCCAACTCTAAGGATGGTTCTTAGCCGCAGTGTGGGTGCTGGAATTGAATCTGGGTACTCTGCAAGAGCAGTCAGTGCTCTTAACCGCTGAGCCATCTCTCCAGCCCACAAATATACATTTATAAATTTACATATAACACACAAATCCCTTTAGTGGTGCTCATATGTACCTGTGTTTAGGGATGCCCACTTGGGGCCAATGCACTCTCAATGAACCATCCCTCTGCTCAGTTTCATGGTAAGCCAAAGCACTATAAATACAACCAATTAGAAAACTAACCCCCCTTTTGGGTATCAGTATCTCAGGCTAGCATCAGTTCATATGCAGCCAAGGATGACCTTACACTTCTGCTTCCCCTGAATGATGGTAAGACACCTCATATATGCATGCCCACTGCTGACAGTGGGTGCAGTGGGAGTTGCCTGCTCAGCATCCTGACATTGGCTCTTCAGTGACAAGTCTTGCTCTCCCAGTCATTCAGCTAAAGCACCATGTTTATTACATCGTTCCTCTGATATTAGAATCCTCGTTTATAACATTTTATATATGAAGATGAGGTGGTATCATTGGGGAAGGCTTACCTTACATCCTTTTCATGTCTTTTATTCTCCCGAATGATGTCATACATGGGATCCTCATGTGCCTTAAGAGTTAGAGAAGATTAAGGCTTGGTTAGATTTCATGGACTACTTGTTAAATAAAAATTAAAATGGTTTTACTAAAATCAGTATTTGATAAAGTCTTTTTTTTTTTTTTTTTTTTAATTTTGAGACAAAGTCTAGACTGTCCTTAAACTGGCTATGTGGCTCAGGCTAACCTTGAATTTTTGACCCTCCTTCCTCAGTCTCTTGAGTGCTGTTTAAAAGTACTAATACTGAGAAATATTGAGGTTATTTTCTTTGGTCTTGGTTGCTTGATGACTGGAAGCTAAAGAATTAAACGAGTTGTAAAATAATGTGTAAGAAAGATCTGTTTTTTAAAATATTTTTTTCTTAATTTTTATTTATTTTGTATGTGTATGAATGTACTGTCTGCATGTAGATTTGTGCACCTGTGTCGTGCAATGCTTCGGAAGTCAGAAGACGGTGCCGGATTCCCCTGGAACTGGAGTTAAAGACGGTTTTCAGCCGCCATGTGGGTGCTGGGGATCGAACCTGGGTCCTCTACAAGAGCAGTCAGCGCTCTTAACCTCTAGGCCATCTCTCCAGCCCCAAGATCCATTTTCAAGGCCGGAGAGATGGCTTAATGATTAAGAGCACTGGCTGCTCTTGCAGAGGATCGGGGTTTGAATCCCAGCACCCAAAATGTGGCTAACCATCATCTGGAACTCCAGTTCCAGGGGATCTAACACTCTCTTCTGACCTCCAGGCATTGTACAACATGGATACACTTACATACATGTAGACAATACACTCATATACATAAAATAAAAATAAATATTTTTTTTTGGTCTTTTTGTGCCAAGGTCTCCCTGTAGTCCCGGCTGGCCTGGAACTCACTCTATAGACCAGGCTGGCCTTGAACTCACAGAGATCCACCTGCCTCTGCCTCCTGAGGGATTAAAGGTGTGCACCACCACACCTGGCATAATATTTTTTAAAAAGATCCATTTTCCTTTTTATTTTTCTCCTTCTCCTCCTGGGGAGGTGTGAGACAGGGTCTTTCCATATAGCCCCATGGTCCCTGTACCTCATGATGTAGTGCAGGCTGGCCTCTAACTCATGGCAATCTTGAGTACTAGAATTACAGGCATGTGGCACCATGTCTGAGGCAGGGAAGCACAAGGAATAGTTTAGTAATCTGGGATTCTTCTTAGAGCTATGTACAAACTTCTTTTTTTTTAATTTTTTAAATTTATTTACGTGTATGAATGTACTGTCTGCATGTAGGTCTGTGCACCCGTGTTGTGCAATGCCGCGGAGGTCAGAAGAGGGTGTCGGATTTCCCCTGGAACTGGAGTTCTCCTGGATTGGAGTTGCAGACGGTTCTCAGCCGCCATGTGGGTGCTGGGGATCGAACCTGGGTCCTCTGTAAGAGCAGTTGGGGCTCTTAACCGCTAGGCCATCTCTCCAGCCCAGTAACGAACCCGGGTCCTCTGCAAGAGCGTCGATGCTCCTAATTGCTAGGCCATCTCTCCAGCCCCACAAACTTTTCTAATAATGTACCTGCTAGCCTGAGACCATTATCTGCACATATTAAGTACCTCACCCTCGAAACAATGGAGTAAGTTCCTCTTCCCCTTAATGTAAACAGATTCTCTTCAGTGGTTCTCTTATGTCCCCACAGGAAGGACCTACCCCATAGGTTAATTTTTCACCTTCACAGATGCACATAACAAATGTTAAAAAAAAATGTGAAAAACAAAAAATATCCAGCCCAGACCTCACCACTGGTAACACCTCTGTTGAAAAATCTGTTTCTAAGTACTAAAAACATAGTCTGGGGTTGGGGAAGTTGGGGAAGTGCTTACCTAGCGTGCATGAAGCCCTGGACTCACTCCTAGAGCATATAAACCAGGCATGGTGGCACACACCTGTAATCCCAGGACTCTGGAGGAGGAGGCAGGAGATCACAACTTCAGGGTGATCCTTAGCTACTTAGGAGCTAGAGGCTAACCTGGGCTAGAGTTTGTTCTGAATCTGTGTTCCAAACAAAACAGAAACATGTTACAGAGTTGGCTGTGATGGCATATACCTATAGTCCCATTATTTAGGAGGTAGAGGCAGGACAATAAGCAGTTGAAGGTCATCCTTGGCTATATAACAAGTTTGAGACCAGCCTAGACTATATGACTCTGTATCAAAAGGAAAAGGAAAAGGAAAAATACTTGTTATATACCTCAAAGAAGTCTGGAAATACATGAATCTATATACTTGATGCAGACTACTCTGGAGAGGGAGACAAGATTAGACTTTATGGTTAAAAAGTTGGGCTGGAGCCGAGCGTGGTGGCACACGCCTTTAATCCTAGCACTTGGGAGGCAGAGGCAGGCGGATCTTTGTGAGTTCAAGGCCAGCCTGGTCTACAGAGTGAGTTCCAGGACAGCTGGGGCTACAGGGAGACCCTGTCTCGAAAAGACCAAAATAAATAAATAAATAAATAAATAAATAAATAAATAAATAAATAAATACATAAATAAATAAATAAATAGCTGGGCTGGGGAAACAGTTAAGCAGTTAAGTGTACTTGCTTATCTTGCAGAAGACCTGGGTTCAAGTCCTAGCACCCATAGGGTGGCTAATCACCATCCATAACTCCAGTTTCAGGGGATTAGACGTCTTCTTTTGGCTTCTGTTGGTAGTACATACACATGGTGTACTTAGATACTCGCAGGCAAAACACTCATACAAATGAGAGATAAAAATACATTGAGAGGCTGGAGAGATGGCTCAGTGGTTAAGAGCATGGACTATTCTTGCAGAGGACCCTAGTTCAATTCCCAGCATCTACATGGTGGCTAACTGTAGCTCCAGTTCCAGGGGATCTGACACCTTCTTCTGATCTCTGTTGGACACTATACAACATGGGTGCACATACACACATGTAGACAATACACTCATACACACACACACACACACACACACACACACACACACACTCACACACAAAGCTGGTGAGAGATTGCTCAGTGGTTAGGAATGCCTGCTATTTTCCCAAGGACCTGAGTGCAGTCTGCAGCACTCACACCAGGCAGCTCACAAGCACTGTAACTGCAGCTCCTGGCAAGCCAGTGCTCCTTTCTGACCTCTGAGAGCACCTGCATACATGGTATTCATTCACGTAGATGCAACACATACATATAACTAAAAATAAGCTTTAAAAACCCCTACTGTTAGGGGGCTGGAGAGATGGTTCCTTGGTAAAAAGATCTGGCAACACAGTTCCTAGCATTCATGTCAGGTGCCTCACAACTGTCTGTAGCTACAAACAGGAGAACCCAATGCCCTTTCCTGGCTTCTGTGGACACTTTCACACATGTGGTGTGCATAACAAACTCACACAGGCACATACACATAAAAATAAATCTTAAGCTCTGTCGGGTTCTACTTTTGATTATAAAGACAAATGCATTCTCTTTGGTACAGGCCTTTATTACAACATCTAAGAGGCAGAGGCAGGTAATCTCCGAGTTTGAGGCTAGCCTGGTCTACATAGGGAGTTCCAGGCCAGCTATATGGTGAGATCCTGTTTGAAAAACAACAAACAAAAAATAATATATGTAGGAGAAATATAAATGAATTAATTTAAATAAAAGAAGTCAGACATGATGGTACATGTAGTCCCAGCACTCAGGATGATGATGAGCAGGACTGCTCTAAGTTTGAGGCTATCATGCATAGCAGGGAGACATCTGAAACACCATCCCCACAAAAAATGAATAAAAATGGAGAGTTAAAAGTACTGGCTTCTCTTGTAGAGGGCCTGGGTTCAGTTCCCAGCACCCACATGGCAGCCAACAACTATTCCTAACTCTAGTTCCAGGGGGATCTCTTCTAGACTCCAAAGACCCTGCATACATGCAGTTACCTTCATACATGTAGGCAAAACACTCATACATGCAGTGTACCTTCATACATGTAGGCAAAACACTCATACGCCTAAAATAAAAATAAGAATAGAAAAGCGTGAAGCAAAACAAATCTTTCTTCCTTTGTGATTGATACATAATGCATTTAGTGTAGAAACTTAAAATATTACCCAAAAATTAAATGTAAAGAAGGTGTTGATGGCTGGGGTACAGCTCAGAAGCCCTTGACTCAATCACAGCACCACAAAATATGCAAAAATAATAGAGTCTATGATCTCATTGACCAGGCATACATAATTACTGTTAATATTTGGTATATTTCTTCTGTTCATTCTCTGTAATTTATGAAGAATCTGAGTCATCTGATATATGCAACTTGTTTCCACATGTTTTTATGAATCTTTCCCATAACAGAATGCAGTCTTTTAGATGATAATTTTAGGGGTGGCGCTATAGGTGAGTGCTGACATGCTTCCCTAGCATGCAGGAGCACGGCTTAATCTAGACAATTTTCTTTTTGGAGAACACTTCTGTTTGACCGGTGTGTTTGTATTTTGCATGTGTCTCTGTGCTTTGGCACACTAGTGTGTGTGTGTGTGACTGGGTGTGCATTATGTGTGTGTGCATGTCAAAGCCCAAGGCTGACTTTAGGAATCTTCTTTGCTCTCTACCTTATTCTGAGGCAGGTTCTCCTAGCTGAACCCAGGGCTCACGGATGTGGGTAGTCTAGCTAGCCATTTTCCTTTGTAATTCCATTTCTGCCTTCTGAGCACTGGGACTGCACAGCAGGCCACCATGCCCAATGAACATTAACATGGCTCATGCTTTATACCCTAAGCTAGCTCCTCACCTGCTGGAGAATGCCCCCCCCCCCTTTTTATTGTTTTCATTCCCAGCTGGCCTAGAACTACCATGTAGACCAGGCTGGCTTTAAACTCAAAGAGATATGCCTGTCTCTGCCTTCAGAGTGCTGGGATTAAAGGTATGCACCACCATGTCTAGCTTGAGAATCCTTTTTTTTAAAAAAAATTATTTACTTTATAGGTAAGTGCACTTGTCATGTGATGCCCACGGAGGCCAGAAGAGGGCATCAAACTCCCTGGAACTGAAGTTTTGGACAGTTGTTAACCACCACATGGGTACTAGGAACCAAACAGGTCTTCTGCAAGAGCAGCCAACACTCTTAACAGTGAGTTACCTTTCCAGCCCCTGATGCTTTGTTTCTGTGAGACTCGGTGTCACTATGTACCCAGACTGGCCTTCTGCTCTTCCTCCTGCCGCCTGCTGGGATTACAGGTGTGGGCCACCATGCCTGGCCCTATTGACCCCATTTTGATATACATGATAACCTTAGTCCATTCACTTGGAAATCTATCCTTGTCCTTTTTTTTTCTTTTGCAGTGTTGGGACTTGAACTCAAGATTTACATATACCAGGAAAGCCCTGTACTGCTTAGATGTATCTAATCCTTTTAAAATTTCCTTAGTTTGGGGCCAGACGTGGTGGCACACGCCTTTAATCCTAGCACTAGGGGGGCAGAGGCAGGCGGTTCTTTGTGAGTTCAAGGCCAGCCTGGTCTACAGAGTGAGTTCCAGGACAGCTGGGGCTACAGGGAGACCCTGTCTCCAAAAAGACAAAAAAAAAAAAATTTCCTTAGTTTGAGACAAAGTCTCACTAACTTACTCAGGTTAGTCTTGAACTTTTAATCCTCCTGCCTCAACTTGCTGAACTACTAAAAAGAGAACTTTTTTTTTCTTTGCTTAGAATAACAAGTTTATGGGCTGGAGAGATGGCCTAGCGGTTAAGAGCGCCGACCGCTCTTGCAGAGGACCCGGGTTCAATCCCCAGCACCCACATGGCGGCCGAGAACCGTCTGAAACTCCAATTCTAGGAGAACTCCAGTTCCAGGGGAATCCGACGCCCTCTTCTGACCTCCGCGGCATTGCACGTCACGGGTGCACAAACCTGCATGCAGACAGTACATTCATACACATACAGAAATAAAAAAAAAAAATAACAAGTTTATTCTCCTACTTTGACATAGGTCAAAATCAAAGTAAAAGTATTACACAGATACCACCTTGTTTGAAAAAAAATGTTTTTCATATGCTTAATTTAAAATATCTGTAAGTTTGCTTAGCTGACCTTGGGTGCTTCACATTTTTTTTTTATTAAAACCTTTTTTTTTAATTGAGCACATTTCCTACAACATTTCTTAATCAAATTTAGACTCATTCCCCCATCCATGCACCCCCCCCCCCCGTCAGAGCTCATGGACTCTGTCATACCAAGTCCTGTCTTGCATCTTTTCTCAGTCTTTTTTTAAAAATTTTTTTTAAATTTTATTTATTTATGTATGTGTATCAATGTACTGTCTGCATGCAGGTTTGTGCACCCGTGTCGTGCAATGCCGCGGAGGTCAGAAGAGGGTGTCAGATTCCCCTGGAACTGGAGTTCTCCTGGAATTGGAGTTTCAGATGGTTCTCGGCTGCCATGTGGGTGCTGGGGATTGAACCCGGTCCTCTGTAAGAGCGGTCGGCGCTCTTAACCGCTAGGCCATCTCTCCAGCCCCCTTTTCTCAGTCTTTTATATCCTTTTTGGTGCACAGGTTTACTGTTTTGGTCAGTTAAAAAAGAAAACATTTTAATAGTATTTTTTTTCCCTTCTGAGACAGGGCCATGATCATGTATAGCCCAGGCTGGCCTCAAACTCACTATGTAGCTAAGAATGACACTGTCCTCTGCTTCTACCTCCAAAATGATGGTATTAGAGGCATGCGCCACCATGCCTGGTTTATGCAGTGCAGGGGATAGAACCAAGGGCTCCCTGCACACCAAGCAATGTACCAGTTTTTTGCTAAAGAGATTATGTGCCACACAAAGTGTAACAGAGGTGTATCAACATCTGGTACTTGGGCCAGGTGGTCTCTATGGAATATATCTACAGAACATAAGTTCATTAGTGATGACCCATGTACTTGGCATTCCCCATCTATAGTAACTGTGAACTGACACCCTAGGGTTTGACTTACTACTCTGAACTGTTCTAACTTCTGGTTGCCTTTGATAAAGAAAGGACATTCTTTATCTCCTGTTCGATGGCCATACCGTTTGCAACGCCAACCTAAAACCAAAGAAAAAAATTCTGTAAGACGATATGGTACCACCTCACTGAAATAGAGTTTCAGTAGATTGAAGTTTTTCAT
Source organism: Rhizomys pruinosus (assembly GCA_009823505.1). Classification (NCBI taxonomy): domain Eukaryota; kingdom Metazoa; phylum Chordata; class Mammalia; order Rodentia; family Spalacidae; genus Rhizomys; species Rhizomys pruinosus. The sequence continues at coordinate 106,856 of VZQC01001447.1, forward strand.
TAGACATCAATTGAGTGGATGAAAACAAAAAGTCCCAAAAAATAAAGGTCAACTAACTTCCTCCTCGATAATGTCAACTTTTTTGTCACTTTAGGAATAAACTTTCCATCATCAAATATTTATGAAGCAATCAAATGCAAAAATACTATAAGATATGTATATATTTTTAGTGTGTCTCACTACATTTTTAAGGATAGAATAAACTGGGGCTGGAGAGATGGCTCAGCAGTTAAGAGCACTGGCTGCTCTTGCAGAGGACCTGAGTTTGGTTCCCAGTACCTACTTGGCAGCTAAGAACCATCCAAAACTCCAGTTTCAGGGGATCCCACACCCTCTTTTGGCATCCATAGGTATCGGGTGACAAGGGTGTACTTATGTGTAAATTTTTCTTTATAAAGTGGCTCTTAACAGTTAAGTTGAGGTTCCTAGGAAAGCCTGGCTTAGCATGCTCAAGGCGCTGGGTAAAATCTCCAGCATTACTAGAACAGTCAAACTCCTAGACTAAAGGATCATCACCCCTCCGGTGCTGGGACTACAAGGGCATACCACATAAAGTTTAGAGCCTCATGTTTAAGTAAACAAAACAATAAATTCTCTTAAAATGGTAATACCAGCAGGACCACAGAATAACTTTACCTACAGAGTAAAGAAATCGTCCTGTTTAAACAGGTTTAGTAGCTGACATAACAAATATATACATGGTTCACATGAACAAAAGAAGCATACAACTCTGTCGCACTTCACTGCATTAGGTGTTACAGTCTGAGGAAGGAGTGTGTAAATAGGAGTGAGATCCCTGTTACTTCTCTCACCTCCTTCCTTCATCCTTCCAAATCAGGAAGCTGCCCGGGACGCTGAGCTAAGTGAGAGCCTGTGTTTGGGTGTTGACCAAGGAGGTGGGGAACCAATAGGAGAGTGCTGGGCAGATCACCTGAGTGACTACAGAAAACACGTAATGAAAGGGAGTACAGTGCTCAGTGGTGCACACCCGTGAGCATGCGTGGTGCACACCCGTGAGCATGCGTGGTGCACACCCGTGAGCATGCGTGGTGCACACCCGTGAGCATGCGTGGTGCACACCCGTGAGCATGCGTGGTGCACACCCGTGAGCATGCGTGGTGCACACCCGTGAGCATGCGTGGTGCACACCCGTGAGCATGCGTGGTGCACACCCGTGAGCATGCGTGGTGCACACCCGTGAGCATGCGTGGTGCACACCCGTGAGCATGCGTGTCCATGCACCCGTGCGGAGGCTACAACACCTGGTGTCTTGCTCTAGCCCCTGCTCTTATTGCTTTTAGACAGGGTTCCTAACTGAAGCAGGATCAGCCTGTCTCCACCCAAAACACTAGTGTTACAAGTACAAAAAAGCCATGCTCAGCTTTTTACAAGGGTGCTGGGGATTCAAACTCAGGTCCTCACCCACTGAGTCCTCTCCCTAACCCTGGGGTTTCTTTATAGATGGCTTCTGAGCTGCCCTTGTCCTCATGTGCACCCACCATTTTAAAGTCACAAAAAGAACCACACCTATAATCCCAGTACCACTGGGAGAAGAAGCATGGCTGGCCTGAGTTCCAGAACAGCCAGAGCTATGGAGTGAGATCCTACTTCATCTCTTCCTTTTATTCCCCCAAAAACAGTTTCAAGAAGGAGCACACCTGAAAGCAACATCTGTGTGACTGTGGGAGTCAGAGGGGCTGGGCCTGGTGGCACACACTTTTAATCCCAGCACTCAGGAGGTAGAGGCAGACATATCTCTGTGAGTTCAAGGCTGGCTTTGTCTTTGCGGTAAATTCCAGGCTGTCAGTGCTACATAGTGAGACCTTGTCTCAAAATCACCAAAACAAACAAATGCCAAGGAACAAGGCAGACATGACACATCCAAGTTCAAAATTATCTTAAAGTGAATGTGTGCACTAGCCTGGAGTGGTGAAGGATTACTTATCTGTGCTAAGGAGACCCTGTCTGAAAAAGAAAAAAAAGAAAAAGAAAGAACGATTGATTTTAGTAAAACTGAAGGATACTGTTAACGACCAACAGTGAGGCTGGAGAGATGGCTCAGTGGCTAAGAGCACTGGGTGCTCTTGCAGAGGACCTGGGTTTGAATCCCAGTACCCATATGGCAGATAACAACCTCTGTAATTGCAGTTCCAGGGGCTTCAATGCCTTCTTCTGTCCTCTGTGGGCCTGCACGACACAGGTGTACTGACTGGCCTGTTTTTCTGTTTCTTTAAAGCAAAACCAAGGTCTAAACTGTGTCAACTCTGAAGAGGCACACTCCAACAAAGACACACATATATGGCCCCCTGGAAAAGGGTAGATGGCTTCTTGGATCAATGTACTTGAGGAAACCTCTGACAAATTATTAGCGGACCACACTGCTGTTTAGTAGCCACAGACTATAGAGGATACAGATTTCCAAAATTAGCCTAGGAAAGTTATCAAAAATACAAAAAGTTAGCTGGGTGTGGTGGCACACGCCTTTAAACCCAGCACTCAGGAAGCAAAGGCAGGCAGATCTCTGAGTTCAAGGCCAGTCTTGGTCTCCATAGGGAGTTCTAGGCCAGCTGAGACAAAAGGGAGACCCTCTCTGAAAAGACCAAAACTAACTAACTAACTAAGTAATAAAAAGAGTTTCAAACAAAAACTAATGTGACATGAACATTAGAGAAAATAGACCAGACCCACTGGCTAAAGACTAAAGCAAATGTTCTAAGAAAGTTCAAAGACTCAAAGTTCAAGGTCTACTTGGGACCTCAGGGAGTTCAAGGCAGATCCACAACTTAGTTAAAAGACTTCGTTTAAAATAAAAAGTAAGCCAGGCGTGGTGGCGCATGCCTATAATCCCAGCACTTGGAAGGCGGAGGCAGAGGCAGGCAGATCTCTGAGTTCTAGGCCAGCTGGGGCTGAAGGGAGACCCCATCTCAAAAATACAAAAATCAATCAATCAAATAAAAAGTAAAAAGAGGGCTGAGGCCCAGTGCTTGTCTAACATGTATAAAGCCCAAAGTATAATCTCTAGTATAAAACAAAACACGCCCCCCCCAAAAAAAGAGCAAAAGGGTGGAATATTTGATGAAATGACTCAAAACACCCCAAATTTGGTTTAAAAACAAACAGAAGCTGGGGTTGTGGTACACGCCTTTAATCCCAACACTTGGGAAGGCAGAGATAGGTAGATCTCTGTGAGTTCAAGACCAGCCTGATCTACATAGTGAGTCCAAGGACACCTGGGGCTACAGGGAGACTCTGTCTCCAAAAGACAAAACAAAAACAAAACAAACAGAAAAACAAAGCCCAATGCAAAAAACACTAAAAAATAAAAAAAAGCCCAATGCACAAAGCCATGCTGGTGTGGCATTTCACTTAAACGACATTTTGTAGCAATGTAAATCTTAAATATCCACATTCTATGCGGAGGCTGAGGCAGGATTAGGAGTTCAAGATCAGCCTGGGCTACCTGGAGATAACCTTGTCTCAAAGAAAGCTGTGATGGGCTCAGCATGTAGACCGGTGTGCATGGCAGCACCAGGAGGGCAGGGCGGGAGCAAGACGCCCTGAGGCCTCTCCTCTAGTCGCCTTCTGAGTGCAATGACGCCCCTTGTGCTACTAAGTAAACCACTCAAAAACAGCAGACTGTGACTGGCAGAGGCAAGACCCAAAGTGACCAGCATTCCAGTGCATTTCTTACTCCCACGGCATATGTTCCATGGAATGTTCTTCATTTTTAAAATTTTTACATATATATATATATATATATTTTTTTTTTCCCCCCCTTTGTGTATGACTGTACTGCTTGGTTGCATGTAGGTTGATGCACTTGTGTTGTGCAATGCTGTGGAGGTCAGAAGAGGGTGTGGGATTCCCCTAGAACTGGAGTTAAAGATGGTTCTTAGCCGCCATGTGGGTGCTGGGAATCAAACCTGGGTCCTCTGCAAGAGCAGTCAGTGCTCTTAACCACTAAGCCATCTCTCCAGCCCTGGAATGTTCTTCTTTAAAAATTTTTATTATGGGGGTTAAGAGATGGCTCATCAGTTACTGCTCTTAGTTTTTTTTTTTAATTTTAATTTTAATTTTTATTATTTATTCTTTTTATTTATTTTTGTATGTGTATGAATGTACTGTCTGCATGTAGGTTTGTGCACCCGTGTCATGCAATGCCGCGGAGATCAGAAGAGGGTGTCGGATTCCCCTGGAACTGGAGTTCTCCTGGAATTGGAGTTATAGACAATTCTTAGCCGCCATGTGGGTGCTGGGGATCGAACCTCGGTCTTCTGCAAGAGCAGTCGGTGCTCTTAACCGCTAGGCCATCTCTCCAGCCCCTAGTTACTGTTCTTGAAGAAGACCCAAGTTTGGTTCCCAGCATCCATATCAGGTGGCTCAAAACCACCTCTAACTCCAGCTCCAAGCGATCTGACCCTCTCTTCTGTCCTCCTTGGGCACTCAACACACACACACACACACACACACACACACACACAAAATAAATAAATGAATAAATAAATAAATAAATAAATAAAAAGTATAGTCTCCAAACTTGCACCTTTACCAGCTGAGCCATCTCATAGTCCTGGGGTACTCTTTTTTTGTTACAAAAGTATAATTTGTACTTCTAATAGGGCTATGGGAAAAGACCACTGGACTTGGAGTCAAACTATGTGTTAGGTCTTCCTGGTGGACCACTTAGTGAGAGAAATGGAGATCACTGGGCTGGAGAGATGGCTCAGCAGAGGACCCAGGTTTGAATCCCAGCACCCACATGGCGGCTGGCACACACCTTTAATCCCAGCACTTGGGAGGCAGAGGCAGGCGGATCTCTGAGTTCAAGGCCAGCCTGGTCTACACACTGAGCTCCAGGTCAGCTGGGACTAAAGGGAGACCCTGTCTTAAAAAGAACCCCCTCCACCAAAAAAAAAAAAAATGGAGATCACATCATGATCTTAAGATGAATGTGCCAGGGACTGGTAAAGCACTTGTCAAAGCCCTGGGTTTGATCTTTACTATCTTGTGTGGCAGCAAGCACATGCACACACACACTGACACACAGACACATGCAGAGACACAAAGAAAACAAGCAAATGGAAGACGTTAGGACAGCAAACTGTGGTATGTAACTTGTGTGCATTGAACAGTCCTATGGTTTGGATTTGATTTCCCCCCTAAAGTGTGGTGATGTAGGGATGGTGGAACCTCTGAGAGGTGGAGCTCAATGGCAGGTGTCAGTCAAGGGGACTAAATCCTCAAGAATAGGGGTGTAGGTCATGTCTGAATGACTGGCTCCTGTGAGAATGGGCTGTTCTAGACAGTCTCTAGTCACTGGTTGCAGATGAGCCCCTTCTGAACATATAACCTGCTGTCTTCCAGCTTCTCTGACTAGATGAAGTAATCAGGGAACACGTGCCAGAATGTTGATGCCAAGCTGTTCAGTCCTTGCAGGCGCCAAAACCACAAGCCAAATAAACCTTTTCCTGAGCTGCCCACCCTCGCGCACACTGACCCCCTTCCCTACTCACATTGCATAACTTTGACTTCTTTCCCCAGTGGCATCCAAAGTCCTTTAGTTGGTGCATGAGCCAGGAACTCCCTTGCATGTTCATTGCCAGGTACATCTGGTATACAGTCTTCAGGTTTAGTCTCATCTTCCTAAATCAAGAAAACAATGTATAAACAACATGCTCTCACAACAACAGAAGCCATATCTCCCTCCTTTCTTCTGTTAAGAAGCCACCATTGCCTGACTTCTGTCACACTGTGGGACACAACGTCACTGGTTTTTTGAGACAGGATCTCATTATGTAGCTCTGGCTACCATGGAACTTGCTATGAAGAGCAGGCTGGCCTTGAACTCACAGAGATCCTCCTGCCTCTGCCTCCAGACTGTAGATATTATTATTATTATTATTTTTTTTTTTTTGGTCTTTTCGAGACAGGGTCTCCCTGTAGCCCCAGCTGTCCTGGAACTCACTCTGTAGACTAGGCTGGCCTTGAACTCACAAAGATCCGCCTGCCTCTGCCTCCCAAGTGCTAGGATTAAAGGCGTGCGCCACCACGCCCGGCTTCATCTTCTATTTTTACATGTACAGATGTTATGCTTGCATGCACGTAAGGGCACCCATGTCCTACAATGCCTGTGGAAGACAGAAGAGGGCATTGGATCCTCTGGAACTTGAGTTATAGATAGTTGTTAGCTGCCATGTGGGTGCTGGGATTCAAACCCAGGTCCCCTGTAAGAATAGCCAGTGCTCTTAATGGCCAAGCCATCTCTCTAGCACCGACAGTGTCATTCTTAATCATCCCTCCATGGACTAGGGAGACACAAGTTACACTCAAATACCCTGAGAGAGTAGCCAGCTGCAGAGGGTCCCTGCCTAGGAGGTCACAATGAATGGCCTTGTAGGTCCCTTCAGAGCTCTCTGAGCTGACAGACCCAACCCTAGGTATACTGAGAAGCTGGCAAAGTAAGCAAACAAGCAAAATGGGCAGCAGGGCTTCAAGAAGATGCAGCCATAGAAGGAGAAGGGAAGCCATCCCCAGAGACTCCTATATGTCTGCACTGTTCCTTAGAACAGAGCAAGATGGCTGATTAGATTTCCGGAAAGACAGAGGTCTGTGACAAAGGGGACTCCTATATGTCCGCACTGTTCCTTAGAACAGAGCAAGATGGCTGATTAGATTTCCGGAAAGACAGAGGTCTGTGACAAAGTCCATGTATCAGGAAGTGTTTGCATATAAGGAGATTTTAAAATTACATAGTCATTTTTTCTAGCAAATGACAAAATCTCTAAGTTTCCTTCATACACAAGAGAATAATCTGTACACTTACCTTGATAAGGCCAGGAGGCGGCTTCTCATAACTGCGAAGTGAAGCACAAAAAGCATTCTTCATAAACAGGTCAACAGAAACACTACACAGGTAGTTAATGTGAAGCAGAGGGTTTTGGTCAGAGATTATAGCAACAGGAACCTTTTATCACCAGACCTGGACTGCAGACCTGGTGCCAATCTCCACATAAACCTCCCCTGCAGTGCTCTGTGTGCATCAGACACTGGTCTGACCCTCTTTATTTCTCTCCAGGGACTGCACTCCTAAGAGACTCAGGCTGTGAAGGCTGGCTGTGAAAGTTTGTATGGGGGGCAAGTAACTTGACAGGACACTGTGTGCTCAAACAGCAACCCTCAGTCTCTTCAAGAGAGACTGGTATCACTCCATAGAGTGATACAGGAACATTTTAGCTCAGATCTGTACCTTACCTCTCTAAACTGCTAAACCTTCAGGAAGTATGACTATTCTCCAGAAATTATTGAAATGCTTAATACATGTTTTCTTTGTTCTGAGAATCTTTTTTTTTTTTTAATTTTATTTATTTTTTATGTGTATGAATGTACTGTCTGCATGCAGGTCTGTGCACCCGTGTCGTGCAATGCCACGGAGGTCAGAAAAGGGTGTCGGATTCCCCTGGAACTGGAGTCAAAGACAGTTCTCAGCCGCCATGTGGGTGCTGGGGATCGAACCTGGGTCCTCTGCAAGAGCAGTCGGCGCTCTTAACCCCTAGGCCATCTCTCCAGCCCCTAAGAATCTTTTAATACAGAGTTTAAGGGGTCCTTCAGAAGAAAATAAACTTTAGCTCTGTGGAAGAAAATGAACTTTAGCTATGATAGTCAAGAGACTAAGGGACAGTCAGATGATTTTCCATTTCCTCTTCTCTAAAATGTGAGAAAACAACCAGGTGGAGTAGAAATGTTGTCAATCCCAAGCCTTTCCGTGGTCAGAGGAAGACTGTCCATGAAGGTTCCAGAGTAAATGGAACTGGGTCAAAACAGAATTAGCTTCTTAGATTTGGCCCAGTGCTTCCCACTGAGCAGACACAACATTTTCAAAAGGAAAGCTATAGTGTGACACAAGATGTGTTGTTTGAATGAGACTGACCCCCACAGGCTTCAAGTATTCAGACATTTTGTCCCCACTTGGTGGTGCTGTTTTGGGAAGTCTTAGAAGGTGTAGCCATGCTGGAGGAAGTACATCACTGGGGGCGGGCTTAGAGAGTTCAACAAGCCTTGCCAGTCTCCAGATACCCTCTCTCTGTTTCCTATATTCACTGGAAGATGTGAACCTAGGCTTTCTGTTCCAGCTCCTGCCACCATGCCTCCCTACCATGATGGACTCTAATTCTTTGGAACCCTCAATTGTAAGCTCAAATAGATTCTTCCTTTTTTTTTTTGGTCTTTTTGAGACAGGGTCTCCCTTTAGTCCCAGCTGGCCTGGAGCTCACTATGTAGACCAGGCAGGCCTTGAACTCACAGAGATCTACCTACCTCTGCCTCCCAAGTGTTAGGATTAAAGGCACGGGCCACCACACCGGCTAGACTCTTCCTTTTTCTTTTTTGGTCTTTTTGAGACAGGGTCTCCCTGTAGCTCTGGCTGTCCTGGAGCTCACGCTGTAGACCAGGCTGGCTTTGAACTCACAGAGATCCACCTGCCTCTGCCTCCCAAGTGCTAGAATTAAAGGCGTGCGCCACCACACCCAGCTAGACTCTTCTTTTTATAAGTTCCCTTGGTCATGGTGGTTTTATCACAGCAACAGAACAGTGACTAATACACAAGACTCACTCAGGAAATTCAACAGAAACTTGGGTAAGGACATTAGCAGCCATTCATTACTGACACTAAGTCTCATGCACCAGGACTAAATGGAAGCAGGTAGTGAAGAATGTAAATCTTCAATCCATCACTTTGAGCACAAGGATTATTATAAACAACATATGGCCAATTAAATTGAGGTCCAAATCCAGAAATAAAATGCATCTTCTTGCCAGGATGAAAAAGAATGCTTTGTAATTATACAATTTCTAATGCTATTATTAGCAAAAATGTTCTATAAAAAGTCGATTTTACAACTGGTTTCCCAAGTTTAAAGAAAGGTGGTTGATGTTTATTGTTAGGAATAATTAATTCACTAATGTAGCACATTTCAAAGACATACTAAAATTCAAAGTTTAGTTAGGTACTGAAGAAAAGAGATCAAGAAATCCTAACATGTTTGTGTGCACTGTGACAGTTAAGAGATCTGGAGCTGGAGGCCTGGGGCCTCTCCTCAGTGGCAGAGCACTTGCCCAGCACTGCAAAAGACAAACAAAAAGCTTCCATCTGAAATAACAACAAAACCTGTATTTACTGGTCACCACCAATTCCATGGTACAGACTGGGCTCATCAGCTGGGAATTAAATCTGTAGCACCATTAAAAAAAGAAGAAAAAAAGAAAATGAAAACAGAAGATGTATTTATTCTGGGAGTTAATTTTGTTGGGGTGTTTTGTTTGAGGCAGTGTCTTAATCTGAAGCCCAGGCTGGTCTTGAACTCATGGCTATCTTTTTGCCTCAGCCTTTTGTGTGCTAGAACTACAGCAAAAAGACAAAATAAACAAACAAAAAACCCCAACAACACCAAAAAAACCCTATTATTTTGTATCATCTGAGAAACCTTGCTGTTATGTCCTGAGATTGTAAAGAGCTGAGTTGCTCAGAGGAGTACAAAGATCAAAATTAGGGAGGTCAAAGGGAAGAACATCTTAAGGAGCTATGAAGTTATGTACGTATGTATTGTTTTCTGTGACAGAATTTCTTTTTCTCGAATGTACATGTATGCTTTTGTATGTTTTCTTTTTTTATTATTTTATGCATATGAGTGTGCTGTCTACATGTAGGTAGGTGCACCAGTGTTGGTGCAATGCTGGGGAGGTCAGAAGAGCGTGTAGGATGCCCCTGGAACTGGAATTAAAGATGGTTCTTAGCCACCATGTGGGTGCTGGGAATGAAACCCTGGTCCTCTGCAAAAGCAGTGCGTGCTTTTAACCGCTGAACTATCTCTCCAGCCCCATTGTGTATTTTCTAAGACAGTGTTTCTATCCTCCCACCCCCTCTCTTGTTGGCTTCAAAGTCACCTGCCTCAGTCTTGGGAGTGCTGGGATTATAGCTGAGGGTCTCTGCCCAACTAAGAAATCTTTACTTTTTTGGGGCAGGGCGGTGTTTTTGAGACAAGGTCGCCCCATTGCCCCAGCTGGCCTGGAACTCACTCTGCAGAGCAGGCTGGGCTTGAACTCACAGAGATCAGCTTGCCTCTGCCTCCCCAGTGCTGGGATTAAAGGTGTGCACCACCACACCCGGCCCCAAATCTTTTCTTTTTTTAAAGTATTTTAAATTACTTTTTCTGTGGAGTGTTAGGACTTCTTTGAGGCGTTCATGTCCTGCAAAGCAGAGACAAGGCACTCATACCTGCCTAGGGATGGGGCTGCTCACGAGCTCTTAACCCAAGAAAGCTAGAGAATGGGTAGAAAATGCAGGTGCGCTTAGCCACCCAGCCAGGGTCCGCACGTTCCTCTCTGGCCAGCAGTCCTTTGCTGGACCTTTGGGGGTCTTCTCCCTGGTGCCGCAATTTCAGCATGGAGCTGTCAGCCCCTTGAGCTCAGCCTGCCTTGGGCCGTGGGCGCGAGGACCGCAGAGCTCGGAGGACCTGTGTACTCTGTGCCCGGCGCATTCCGGAGCCGAGGTCGCCCCGGGACGCGATGCCGCCCGCCCGCCCGCTGCGGCCCGGCCGACACTCCGGCTATCCCGGCCCCGCGCCCTTGATCCCCGGGCCGGGTCCCCTAGCCTCTGCCCTCCGGCCCCGGTTCTCCGGCCTCTTCCTCGGTCCTGCGTCCCTGGTCTCCCGTGCCCCGTCCTCGCTCCTGAGGCCCAGGCCTCCTCCCCCGTACCAGGTCGGAGGACCTTGTCCCTTGTCCTCTGGCCCCCACCCCGGCCCCAGCCCCAGCCCCCTGTCCCACGTCCCCGGTCCCCAGTCCTCGTCCCTGTCCCTCGGCCTCGTCCCCCGTCCCCGTCCCCCAGATCGCGGACTCACAAAGACTCCAGGTGCTTGAGCTGCTGCAGCTGCTGCGCGTCATGCCGCCGCCGCTTCTGCTCCCGCCGCCGCTGCAGCTCCTGCTCCGGAGGCTCCCGCGGCCGACGCGCCCCCGGCTCCCCGCGCCCGGGCCTGGACGACATCTTTCCCTCCGGCGACACACTTCCTTCCTCCTTTGCGTCCGCGCCCGCAGCGCCGCTCAACGGCCCACCGCATGGGGCGGGGTCCGAGCCAGTCCGCCTGCCTGAGCTTAAGCCGCTTTCCCAGCCGGGCCCGCAGCCTTGAGAATTTCCGATCTGGACCGCGCCGCACGATCGCGAACTGAAGCGGGGCGGGGCCTAAGCGCTTCCGGGTGCACGTCATCGTCAGTTCCCACCCACCTCTGGAACCTGCTGCTTTTATTTTGAAGATTACTCCTGTTTGTGTGGAAATATGCATGTGTAAGTGTAGGTGCTCGAGGAGGCCAGAAGAGGGCGTCGGGTGCCCTGGAGCTGGAGTTACAGAAGGCTGTGAGCCACTGTCCCCGTCACCGCCCAAGGGTGTTGGGAACGGAACTCTCAGGCCCCTGCAAGAGCAGCTCAAATATGGGTCCCACCATATTAGGATTCATCCATTTTGGGAAGAAAGCAAGACTTTCCACATAAATTGTACAGTTTTCAAGAGCCCGTGATTCATAATGAAACATAGACAATGCATATTTTATTTACCAAAATTTTTGATGTTGTAAGTGAAAATAAAAGCTGATATACACGGCTGCCTCCTGAGGAGCATCTTTCTAGTTCTTGTGCTTGAAGAACCGCAAGTTTTGGTTACGCAGCATCCATATCAAGGTGTGCTACAAACCAACTCTAACTCCAGCTCCAAGCGATCGCAAACCCTTCTCGTTGTCTGTCCTCTCTTGGGCACTAACACACAACACACACACACACACAAACACCAAAGAAGCTTAAATGAATAAAGATAAGTAAATAAATAATAAATAAATAGTAATAAAAGATTGTCCTCCGAAACTTGCACCTTTTACCTAGCTGAAGCCGATTCAATAGTCCTGGGGTACTCTTTTTTTTTTTCAGTTTTATTCTATTTAGTAGAACGTAAATTGACCTGGCAATAGGGCTTAAACTGTTATTTGGAAGAAGAACACACTGGCTGGAGTCAATAGGTAGGGTCTCCGAGTGAAACCCAGGTTGAATCCAATGTACACGGCTATGCTCAGATGGACAGGTCCTGCACCCATGCTGCACACACCTTTCAATTCCCAGACATTTTTTTTTTTGCTTTTTTGGGAGGCAGGGCAGGCGATCTCTGAGTTCAAGGCCAGCCTGGCTACAGACACTGAGCTCCAGGCAGCTGGAATAAAGGGAGACCCTGGTCCCTTAAAAAAAGCTCCCTCCACCAAAAAAAAAAAAAATGGAGATTCACATCAGATCATCTTAAGATGAATGTGCCAGGGACTGGTGAAGCACTTGTCAAGGCCCTGGTGTTTGATCTTGTACGATCTTGTGGTGGCATGCAAGCAACATGCAGTCACACACAGACACACTTAACACAAATGCAGAGAACACAAAGAAAACAAGCAAATGGAAGACGTTAGGACAGCAAACTGTGGTATGTAACTTGTGTGCATTGAACAGTCCTATGGTTTGGATTTGATTTCCCCCCTAAAGTGTGGTGATGTAGGGATGGTGGAACCTCTGAGAGGTGGAGCTCAATGGCAGGTGTCAGTCAAGGGGACTAAATCCTCAAGAATAGGGGTGTAGGTCATGTCTGAATGACTGGCTCCTGTGAGAATGGGCTGTTCTAGACAGTCTCTAGTCACTGGTTGCAGATGAGCCCCTTCTGAACATATAACCTGCTGTCTTCCAGCTTCTCTGACTAGATGAAGTAATCAGGGAACACGTGCCAGAATGTTGATGCCAAGCTGTTCAGTCCTTGCAGGCGCCAAAACCACAAGCCAAATAACACCTTTGCCTGAGCTGCCCAACCCTCGCGCACACTGACCGCCCCTTCCCTACTCACACGCATAACTTTGACTTCTTTCCCCAGTGGCATCCAAAGTCCTTTAGTTGGTGCATGAGCCAGGAACTCCCTTGCATGTTCATTGCCAGGTACATCTGGTATACAGTCTTCAGGTTTAGTCTCATCTTCCTAAATCAAGAAAACAATGTATAAACAACATGCTCTCACAACAACAGAAGCCATATCTCCCTCCTTTCTTCTGTTAAGAAGCCACCATTGCCTGACTTCTGTCACACTGTGGGACACAACGTCACTGGTTTTTTTGAGACAAGGAATTCATTATGTAGCTCTGGCTAACCTATGGAGCCTGCTATAAGACAGGCGCAGGCTGGCCTTGAACTCACAAGAGATCCGTCCTGCCTCTGCCTCAAGACTGTAGATTATATATTATTATTATTTTTTTTTTTTGGGTCTTTTCGAGACAAGGGTCTCCCTGTAGCCCCAGCTTCCTGGAACTCAACTCTGTAGGACTAGGGTGGGCCTTGAACTCACAAGATCTGCCTGCCTCGCGCCTCCTGAGTTGCTAGGATTACAGGCATTTCACCACCACGCCCGGCCAGACTAATGTAGGATATTAAGGAATGTAACACCACACCTGGCCCTGACAGCGCATTTCTTTTCATCATATATATGTGTATTATATATATATATATAATAATACTATATAGTAATAGTATAATATATTTTATTTTATTTTTATTTTTTTTTTTTTGTCTTTCAAAGAGAATAGGTGCTCCTGTAGCTTCCAGCTGTCCTGAACTCACTCTGTAGACACAGGGCTGGCCTGAACTGCACAAAGATCATCCCTGCCTCTGACCTCCCAAGTGCTGAGATTAAAGCGGGCAGCCAACTAACGCCGGCTTTCATCTTCTTTTTTTGTTTATTTTTATTTTTTATTTATTTTTTATATTTGGTCCTTTCGAGAAGGGTCTCTCTGTACCTACAACCTGCAACTCACTACTGTTAGATCCCGAGGCTGGCCGTTGAACTCAACACAAACACACACGCCCCTTCTGCCTCCCAGTCGCTAGGATTAAGGCGTGCGCCACCAACCAGCCACCCACCCCAGCATTCCGCATTCAGCTTTCTATGTTTATCATGTAAAATGTTATGCTGCATGCCGTAAGTGGACCCATGCCTACAATGCCCTGAGGAAAGACAGAAGAGGGCATTGGATCCCTCTGGAACTTGAAGTTATAATAGTTGTTTAGCTGCCATGTGGGTGCTGGATTCAAACCCAGGTCCCCTGTAAGAATAGCCATGTGCTCTCTATATGCAACAAGCCTCTCTCTAGCACCGACAGTGTCCTACATCCTCCATGGACTGGGAGACACAAGTTACACTCAAATACCCCTGAGAGAGTAGCACTGCAGAGGCCCTGCCTAGGAGGTCACAAGAATGACCTTAGTAGTCCCATTCAGACCCTAGAGCTGACAGACCAACCCTAGGTATCTAGACTGAAAGAACAAACAACAAAATGGCAGCAGGGCTTCAAGACCAGATCAGCAAGAAGAGAAAGGGAAGCCATCCCCAGAACCCTATATGGTCTCACTGTCATAGACAGAGCAGATGGCTGATTAGATTTCCGGAAAGACAGATGGTTGTGAACACCAAGGGGACTCCTATATGTCCAGCACTGAAGTTCCTTAGAACAGGCAAGATGGCTGATTAGATTTCCGGAAAGACAGAGGTCTTGACAAAGTCCATGTATCAGGAAGTGTTTGCATATAAGGAGATTTTAAAATTACATAGTCATTTTTTCTAGCAAATGACAAAATCTCTAAGTTTCCTTCATACACAAGAGAATAATCTGTACACTTACCTTGATAAGGCCAGGAGGCGGCTTCTCAACTGCGATAACACAAGATCTCAAAACAGGTACACACAGGTAGTTAAATGTGAAAGCAGAGGGTTTTGATCAGAGAATTATAGACAGGACCTTTATTCACCAGACTGGCTGCAGACTCTGGTGCCAATCTCCAACATAACACCTCCCCTGCCAAGTGCTCTGTGTGCACGACCTGGTCTACTCTTATTTCCCAGGGACTGCACTCCTAAGAGACTCAGGCTGTGAAGGCTGGCTGTGGGCAGAAGCAACCTTCTGCCTTCGTGAGTGGGGGCTGTGACTTTGAAAGTTATGGGCAGACTTGACAGGACACTGTGTGCTCAAACAGCAACCCTCAGTCTCTTCAAGAGAGACTGGTATCACTCCATAGAGTGATACAGGAACATTTTAGCTCAGATCTGTACCTTACCTCTCTAAACTGCTAAACCTTCAGGAAGTATGACTATTCTCCAGAAATTATTGAAATGCTTATACATGTTTTCTTTTGTCCTGAGAATCTTTTTTTTTTTGAATTTTATTTTTTTTTTATGTGTATGAATGTACTGTCTGCATGCAGGTCTGTGCACCCGTGCGTGCATGCCACGGAGGTCAGAAAGGGGTCGGATTCCCTGGAACACTGGAGGAGTCAAAGACAGTTCTCAGCCGCCATGTGGGTGCTGGGATCGAACCGGGTCCTCTGCAAGAGCGTCGGCGCTCTTAACGTAGGCCATCTCTCCAGCCCCTAGAATCTTTTATAAGAGAGTTTAAGGGGTCCTTCAGAAGGAAATAAACTTTAGCTCGTGTGGAAGAAAATGAACGTTTAGCTAGGATAGTCCAAGAGACGAAGGGCACAGTCAGATATTTCCTTTCCTCTTCTCTAAATGTGAGAAAACAACCAGTGGAGTAGAGAATGTGTCAATCCCCAAAGCCTTTTCCGGTCAGAGGAAGAACTGTCCAGAAGGTTCCAGAAGTAATATGGAAGACTGGGTCAAAACAGAATTAGCTTCTTAGATTTGGCCCAGTGCTTCCCACTGAGCAGACACAACATTTTCAAAAGGAGAGCTATAGTGTGACACAAGATGTGTTGTATTGGAAATGAGACTGACCCCCACATGGCTCAAGATTCAAGCAGTTTTGTCCCCCACTTGTGGTGCTGTTTTGGGAAGTCGCTAGATAGGTATGGCATTGCTGGACGGAAGAACATCATGGGGGCGTGGCTTTGAGAGTTTCAAACAAGCCTTGCCAATCTCTAGATACACCCCCCCCTCTCTCTGTTCCTATATTTCACTGGAAGATGTGAACTAGGCTATTCTGTCTCCAGCTCCTGCACCAATGGCTCCCTACCATGTAGACTCTATTCTTGGACCCTCACTTTAAGCTCAATAGATTCTTCCTTTTTTTTTCTTTTTTTTGTCTTTTGAGACAGGGTCTCCCTTATAGTCCTAGTGGCTGGAGCTCACAGGTAGACCAGGCGCACCTTGAAACTCACAGAGATCTACCTAATCTGCCTCCTCCAATGGTGTTAGGATTAAAGGTCACAGGCCACCACACCAGCCGCTAACTCTTCTTTTCTTTTTTGTCTTTTTGAGACAGGTCTCTCCTGTACTCTGTGCTGTCCCTGGAGCTTCACGCTGTAGACAAGGCTGGCTTTGAACCACAGAGATCCACCTGCCGTCTGCCTCCCAAGTGCTAGAATTAAAGGCGTTGCCGCACCACACAAACCCAGCTAGACTCATTCTTTTTATAATTCCCTTGCGTCATGGGTGGTTTTTATCACCACAACAAAAAAGTGACTAATACACAGACTCACTCAGGAAATTCAACAGAAACTTGGGTAAGGACATTAGCAGCCATTCATTACTGACACTAAGTCTCATGCACCAGGACTAAATGGAAGCAGGTAGTGAAGAATGTAAATCTTCAATCCATCACTTTGAGCACAAGGATTATTATAAACAACAATGGCCAATTAAATTGAGGTTCCAAATCCAGAAATAAAATGCATCTTCTTGCCAGGAGAAAAAGAATGCTTTGTAAATATACAATTCTAATAGCTGATTATTAGCAAAAATGTTCTATAAAAAGTCGATTTTACAACTGGTTTCCAAGTTTAAAGAAAGGTGGTTGATGTTTATTGTTAGGAATAATTAATTCACTAATGTAGCACATTTCAAAGACATACTAAAAATATCACAGTTTAGTTAGGTAATGAAGAAAAGAGATCACAGAAATCCTAACATGTTTGTGTGCACTGTGACAGTTAAAGAGATCTGGAGCTGGAGGCCTGGGGCCTCTCCTCAAGTGGCAGAGCACTTGCCCAACGCACGCAAAAGACAAAAAAAAAGCTTCCATCTGAAATAACAACAAAACCTGTTTTTTGTTTTTTTTTTTTTTTAATTTTATTTATTTCTGTATGTGTACGAATGTACTGTCTGCATGCAAGTCTGTGCACCCGTGCCGTGCGATGCCGCGGAGGTCAGAAGAGGGCGTCGGATTCCCCTGGAGCTGGAGTTCTCCTGGAATTGGAGTTTCAGACAGTTCTCAGCCGCCATGTGGGTGCTGGGGATCGAACCCGGGTCCTCTGCAAGAGCGGTCGGCGCTCTTAACCGCTAGGCCATCTCTCCAGCCCGAGCATCTTTGTATAAGCCTTTTTCTTTCTCCAGGGGTACTGTAACCAGAATCGTATACGCCAGAAGTCCCAACTTGAGGGTCTCGGCAAGGTAGGTCAAAGAAAGCAAACAGAAGTAAGGGGGGAAAGGCAAGAAAAGATTTTAATCAGTAGGGTCACATTAAGAAGCTGGAGATTGGGCTGGAAAGTTGGTTCAGCAGCTAAGAGCACTGGCTGTTCTTAAAGAGGACTCATGTTCTGTTCCTAGCAACCACATGGTGGATAACAACTGTCCTCAATTCCAATTCCAGGGGACCTCTGAGTTAGTGGGTAGCCAGGGCTACAGAGTCAGACTCTGTCTTAAAACTAAATTAAATAAATAAATAAATAAATAAATAAATAAATAAATAAATCTTTAAACAGAAGACAATGATCAAGCATCTAAACCCATTTCCAGGGAATTGAGGTGAGCTTTGGGTTCACCTGAGGAAGAACCGGCACGGGGGACAGCTGTGCATAATTAAACAGCCACGTTTAGGTTGGTCAGTTATCTCAGCCCTTGTTCTGCAGGCTGGTTGCATAGACTTGAAGGGACAGTCTGCTTCCCATGAGATGACCCAGCATGGGGTATCTGTTCCTTCCCAGCAAGGTAATCTCATCATGGAATAATCTGTCTACAAAACCTGATGTTCCTGGAATCTAAGATGACTGATTGGAGAATTTCAGGTATCTTTGAGCCTTAGGTCTTGAAGAGGGATCAGATAGATTAGGTAAATTCTAATTAACCTTATATCACCAGTTTTTAGACAAAATATTCACTGAATGATTAACTTGTTTACAGGCAAAATCGAGGAGGACTCTGAACCCAAACAAAGGAGATATATAAACTGAAGACAAAGATTTCAGACTTCAGATCCGTGTGAAGAGGCCATGGTATTCAGCAATAGTTTCTAAGTACGTGTTGTGGGGAAGCCAAGAGAGCACAGAAGTACCACTGTGATCTTACAGCATCCTGTGAGCTTCATTACCAGGAACCAGGACCTGGGTCTCTGTAGCAGGTGTTTTCTTCTTATGTCCTCTATTCTTTTTTTGGAGAGGGATGGAGAAATGAGAGGCTTGTTCTTATTGGGAGGTTGTCACTGCCTAGCGACTATTCTTATTTTGTAAATGAGGAGGCCTACACAGATTTATGATGTGCTCAAAGATGCAGAAGTGATAATTTACAAAGCTAGAATTCCAAGTGTTTTATGCTCGGTAGAGTTTTGAAAGTATATCTGATATAATCGCTTTAACTTTGAATAATGGAAAACAATGGCGGGGGAATTTTTTAAAAAAAAGTCAGGGGAAAACTACATAACATTGGTTCCTCTCTGGGCTCTTTAGAAATAAATGTTTACTTTATTATGGCTTAATAAAACAGCATAGGACAAATACTTGGGTAGAATACTGAAAATGAAAATGGCCAGTACCTATATAAGGGCAGAATATATAGACACTCCCTCCCCCCAAAAAATGATAGAGGAGTCAGCATGACCCCTGCACAAGGATAACATGCAGATTCATTTTATTTGGGTTTGGTAGTGCATGCCTTTAGTCCTAGCACTCAGGAGACAGATTAAAAGTATGTGACCCCGTTAATCTTTTTGTTGTTGTTGTTGTATGTTTGTTTGATGTTTTTGGTAAAGGGTTCCTATAGTGCTACCACAGAACTCCATATGTAGAGCAGGCTGGCCTCTCTCTCACAGAGATGGCCTGATGGGTGCTCATGCCCATGTATATACGTGTGCAGGTCAGAGGTCAATGATGGCTGTCTTCCTCTTTCTCCACCTTTTTTCTTTGAAACAGGATCTCTCACTAAACTTGGAGCTCACCAATTGCCTAGGCTAATAGCCAGTGAACTCCCAATATTTGCCTGTTTCTATCTCCCTGCCCCCAGTGCTGGGGTTACATGTCTGCACTGCCCGAGTCCAGCTTTTACATGCATCTAGTGATCTGAACTCAGATCTTGCTTGCTAAGCATTTTATTGATTGAGTCATCTCCACATCCCAGTATCTGATTTCTACACGAATGTATTAACACAAATTAGTGCTCATTATAAAGGGTATGACAGGTAATAGGTACAAAGATAACAGGGTGAATATTTTAGAAAAATTTTATAGTTAGGGTCTCTAGTTTGGTCTGGAATTTACTATACAGCCAAGGATAACCTTGAACTCCTAATCCTTCTGCCTCTACTTCCCAAGTGCTAGGGTTGCAAACAGCCACCACAGTGGCTCTGAAAATTTAAAAATGCTTGCAATAGCCAGACCATGGTGTTGTACACTTTAATCCCAGCACTTGGGAGGCAAAGGCAGGTGGATGTCTGTGAGTTCAAGGCCAGCCTGGACTACGTAGCAAATTATAGGCCAGCCAGGGCTACTGGGAGACCCTGTCTTAAAAAGACACTCCCTCAAAAAAAATTGGTTGAACTGGTCATGGTAGCACATGTCAATAATCCCAGGACTTGGGAGACTTAAGCTGGAGAATTTCAAATTTCAGGCTTCTCTGAGCCATACAGAAAGTGTTTGCCCAGACTGAATGGATAGATAGATCTTGTCTCAACAGCAAAATGTTTGAACTAAAAATTACTCAAATATTAATGTTTCAGTTATCAGTCTATGAAGAAATATGAATGGGGGCTGGAGAGATGGCTCAGTGGCTAAGAACACTTGCTGTTCTTCCAGAGCACTCGGGTCCAATTCCCAGCACCCACATGGTAGGTAACAGCCGTCCATAACTCCAGTTCCAGGGAGTCCAACACCCTCGTCTGGCCTTTGCAGACACTACACAAATGTGGCACACTTACATACATACAGACAAAACATTCATACACATAAAATGAAGAGAGAGAGAGAGAGAGAGAGAGAGAGAGAGAGAGAGATCCTCTCAAGAGGCATCCCAGGAAGTCTTGCCAGAAGAAGGAAGAAATGAGCAGGGATTTAAAGGCTGAGGAGGAGTTGTTGGAACAAAGAATAAAAGAAAGTGTTACAGGGGGTGGAATATCACTTGGAAAAGGACCCTGTATGTGAGAAACAGGGAAAGCCAGAGTAGGGTCAGAGCCTAAGGAACAAGAGCCAGAGGATGAGCCCGGAGAGCAGATGAGACAGAGTCAACCCTGAAACTCAAAGGTAAATTGAGAAGGAAACGAAGAAAGCACAATAGCAGAGCGTCATTATCAGGCTGCAGTTGTTACAGCCCTTTCTACTAACCATATGGCAGCGCACTAGGTGGATGCCACACATTCTGTAGGCACCGCTGTGCCAAATGTGCCTACGTGACAATTCATTCCACAAATATTTATTGGGACTGGGAAGTGCTAATTCATGTTTTTTCAGTCTGTGGGTTGAGAGTCACTTGAGGACTGTGGAGTCAAATAGGGAATTTTCAGAAATATTTCTTTCAGTAACATTTATTTATCTATGGAAGGGATTGTGCAGGCCACCAGTGTGGAATCAGAAGACTCCCTTCAGGACTTGCTTCTCTCCTTCCATCGTGTGCATCTCGTGTGAGACTGAATTCAGAGCATTAGGTTTGGCAGCAAGCTTGTTTACCTGCTGAGCCATCTTCCTGGCCACTAGAAATAATTTTTTTTAATGAATTCAATATAGCTCAGATTCATTCCCAAGCATCGCAAAACTGCAAAAGACCACACAAACACACATACGCACACATACACACACCATGCACATATGCACACACAAAACACATACAGAAACATGCATATATACAAACACACAGAAATACACATAAACACACACCACACACATATAGAAACACACATATACACAAGTATACACACATACACACATATACACACAAACACATACACACATACACACACATATATACATGCATACAGACACACAGACATACACACAAAACACACACATCAACACACAGACACATACAAAAACACACACATACACAAGCACACAAACACATACACATTGAAACACATGAATACATATAACACACATACAAACACACAAACATACAAACACAGATACATACATAAACATAAACACACAGAAAAACACATACAGACACAAACACAGAAACATATACACTTACAAATACACAGACACACACACAAAAACACACAGACACATAAACACAAGTACACAGACATACACCAGCACATAAGAAACACATAAACACAAAGACACATAAACACAAGTACACACACAAACACAAGCACATAAAGAAACACACACACACACACCCTTCAAATGTAAAAGCATAGAGAGCTAACTGTGTGTGATAGCACACACCTTTAATCCCAGCACTCAGAAGTCAGAGGCTAAGTCAGAGGGTGGATCTGGTCTACATAGCGAGTTCCAGGACAGCTGGGACTACAGGGGGACCCTGCCTCGAAAAGACCCCCCCCAAAAAAAAGCCTAGAGAGCTGTATGCTGTGTCATGTACATGTACTCCAGGAAGAAGGTATGTGGGAGGCTGAGGCAGAATGTCATTTGAACCCAGAAATTTGTGTTCACAAAGGCAACATCAGGAGACCCTGGCTCAAAACACTCAGAGGGCATCACACATAAGGCTAGGTACTATTTCTTTCCAACTTAATTTATTCTACAAGTTAAGGTAAGAAATGATTGACCGGCCGGGCGTGGTGGTGGATGCAGGAGGATCTCTGTGAGTTCAAGGCCAGCCTGGTCTACAGAGCGAGTTCCAGGACAGCCGGGTTGGCAGGAAGACCCTGTCTCAAAAAAAAAAAAAGATTGACATTTGCTTTTTGGATTATTAAATGATGGAATGTTTAACACAGCACTTGACACACATTAAATTTAGTGTTTGCCTTAATAAACAAATGACCTTTGTGATGATTCATAGTGTTTATCAACAGGATCTAGAATCAGTTCAGATCCTCTGGGGATGTCTGTGAGGGAGTTTTTAGACTGAGTTAGAAGAGATGGGAAAACTTACCCCAAATGTCAGTGATACCAGTCTGTGGGTTGGGGTCCTTAGCCAACCATAAGCATGTATCTGTGCGTGTGACTTGACTGGATGCAATGTGACCAGCTGCCTCAGGCTCCTGTCACTGTGACTTCTCTGCAATGATGAAGTACACCCTCAAAATGAGCCAGAATAAACAAACAAACAATTGCTTCCTTAACTTGCTTTTGCAGTCATTTTATCAAAATAATGAGAAAAAGCACATAACATAACCTTAATGATGTCTGTAACATGTACACATTTAAAAAATAGCATGTTTGGGTAGATTTGTGTAGATAGTAGTCATGTTTTCAGTTTAGAGTAAGTGCAAGTAGCAGATAGAGGCAACAAACAGCTGCAAAACATCATCAAATCAATGTTTATAACATCAAGCAGAAATCAACTGAGAAAGCTGTGTTAAACTATCATGTTTGAGTTAATAGTTGTCTTCTCCACAGATGAGCCTCTTTAAAAATTTATTATTTTAATTTTATGTGTATGAATATATATATATATATATATATATATATGGCCTGCATATATGTAAATGTACCTGTACAATGGCCACAGAGGTGAGATCCCTTGGAATTGGAGTTACAGATGGTTGACCATATGGGTGCTGGGAACAGAGCCCAGGTCCTCTGCAAGAGCAGCCAGTGTCAGCTCTCCAGCCCAGTTATCTTTAAATTTTATAAGGTAGCCAGGCATAGTGGCACATGCCTTTAATCCCAGCACTTGGGAGGCAGAGATAGGTAGAACTCTGTGAATTCAAGACCAGCCTGGTCTACATAGTGAGTTCCAGGCCACCTGGGGCTACAGGGATACCCTGTGTCAATAAAAGACACCCCCCCCAAAAAAAAAATAAGAGCAAGAAGAGGAAGGAGGAGGAGGAGGAGGAGGAGGAGGAGGAGGAGGAGGAGGAGGAGGAGGAGGAGAAGGAGGAGGAGGAGTGAAAGAAAAGGTCATGGGCTCATGACAGCCAGCACTCGTGGCAAGGGAGAACAGAACTATCTGTCTTTACCTATGTTTACTTTGAGATCTTACCTGGCTAGACTTCTGAGCAAGGACCAAATGTTTGAAAGCTTGTTCCCATAATCAACATGTGTTCATAAGTGGAAGGAGGCAACCTGAAAGGACTTGAGTGTCCTTCCTCGTATAACAAGATAATACTATGTGTAGACGATCCCCCAGGCCTGCTGGGGAATTTCGGGGTCCGACTGAAGGAATGAGGGTGAGAGGTGCAGAGCCAAGGCACAGACCCTGTGGTGAGTCAGGTGAACGCAGACAGAGGGTGAGCTGTCACGGACTCATTTATTGGGGAAAGGGTTAGGGGTTATGTACTGTTTGCATTCCTGCTTGTGATTGGCCCAGGTCTGCAATGCTGCTTGTATGGTCTCACCTGACTAGGGCAGGTTAGGTTGATGAGGGACAAGCTCTGAGCATGCGTAATTTTCAGCATACTGGCTATACTACAACTATGGCTACTTTTTTCATCCCCAAGTTTATGTTTAGGCCAGGCTTGAATGCTGAAAAATATTATGTGTTTTTCTCAAGGTCTGTGTGCCAAACAAATGATGGACAGTTATTTATCTAAAGGATAAGAAGGAGATATTAGAAGTTTTCCTGGTTTCTCCTTTATCATTTCCTATCTGGGAGTGTCCTGGTTATCCCTTTATTTCTCCTCCCATTATTAGTGATCATGAAGAAAAGAAGGGTCTACTGGAGTAGCAGGAGTCACCAGTGTGACCTTGATTCCCTGTATCCTGTCCTCCCTAATGATTAGCCATGAGGAATGAGCCTGTTGGACTAGTCAACCTTACTGACATGGCCTTCCTGTCCTATGACCTTGATTAATTTTTCCTTCATTTCATCTGTTTAACTTTAAATAAACCAGTGGTAGGAAAACATAGAATACATCTGAGAGGTAAAATAATAGATCTGAGAACCAGCAGTACTATGTGCTGTTTAATTCTAGAGTTACTTTAGTTGGTGAGAGCCAAGGCCTAAAAGCTTACTGGGAATTGGGGAAGCATGCTTTACCTAATTCCCGAGAAACCTTAGTCCCTGAGGACTGCCCACCTGACCTGTTTTTATGTTTTGTTCTCATTGCTGGGAGGCAGAAGTAGGGGGATTGTGAGTTTGAGACCAATTGGGGTTATGTGATTAGTTATATAGCAAGATCTTGATTAAAAAAATAAGTATTCCTGATTCATGATCTTTCTGATGTGGGTCTGTCTGCGATTTGCAAGTATTTTGTTGAGAATTTTTGCATCTGTGTTCATTAATGAGATGGGTCTATAGTTTTGTTTTTTTTTTTTGAGACAGAGTCTCCCTATAGCCCCAGCTGGCCTGGAACTCACTCTGTAGACCAGGCTGGCCTTGAACTCACAGAGATTCGCCTGCCTCTGCCTCCATGTGGGTACTGGGAATTGAACCTGGTTCTCTGCAAGAGCAGTCAGATCTCTTAACTGCTGAGCCATCTCTCCAGCCCAGAGAATTTTTGTAACTGTGTTCCTTAATGAGATGGGTCTATAGTTTTCTTTTTTGGTTGTGTCTTTGCTTGGTTTGGTATTAGAGTGATACTGGCTTCATAGAAGGAGTTTGGGAAATTTTCCTCTGTTTGTATGATCAAGTTGGATTCATACCAGAGGTGCAGGGATGGTTCAACATATGTAAATTAATAAATATTATAAAATGCATAAATGGACTGAAAGACAAAAATCACAGAATCATCTCAACTGATGCAGAAAAAGCCTTTGACTATATCAGCATCCCTTCATATTTAAAGTTCTAGAGGGAAATGGACTGAAGGGAACCTTTCTAAATATAATCAAAGCCATATACAACAAACCCACAGCTAACATCATCCTAAATGGAGAAAAATTATAACCATTCCCCTTAAAGGTGGGAACCCAGTAAGGCTGCCCCCCCATCATCACTCCTCTTCAATATAGTACTTGAAACGCTTGCTAGGGCAATAAAGTAAGAAAGGGAAATTAAAGGAGTACTATTTGGCAAAGAGGAAGTCAAATTATCCCTGTTTGCAGATGATATGATAGTTTATGTAAGGGATGCTAAAAATTCTACCAGAAAACTCCTAGAAACAATTAAGAGTTTCAGTAAAGTGGCAGGATACAAAATTAACCTAGAAAAATCAGTAGCCTTTCTTTACACCAACAACAAGCAACTGGAGAAGGAATATAAGACCTTCCCACTCACAATAGCCTAAAAAAATACTTGGGAAAAAAACCTAACCAAAGACACCAAGATCTATACAACAAAAATTTTAAATCCCTGAAGGAGATTGGAGAAGACATAAGAAGATGGAGACTTCCCATGTTTATGGATTGGAAAATTTAATATAGTAAAAATGTCCATTCTACCCAAATTAATATACAGATTCAATGCAATCCCAATTAAAATCCCCATGAGTTTCTTCACAGACTTGGGAAAAAAAAATCCTTAAATTCATATGGAAAGACAAAAGAGCCCGAATAGCTAAAGCAACCCTGAGTGAAAAATGCAATACAGAAGGATCACCTTACCAGACTTCAAGCTATACTACAGGGATAGAGTCATAAAGACAGCCTGATACTGGCACAAAAACAGACCTGTTGCAATGGAATAAAACTGAAGATCCAAACTTGAGCTCATACAATTTCAGCCACTTCATATTTGATAAAGGGGCCAAAAAAGCTCATTGGAGGAAAGCCAGCATCTTCAGCAAATGGTGCTGGCAAAATTGGATCACCATATGAAGAACAAAAATAAAACTCTATCTCTCATCCTGTACAAAAATCAACTCCAAATGGATCAAAGACCTCAACGTGAAACCCGAAACTCTGAAGGTGATAGAAGAAAAAGTTGGTAGCCATCTACAAGACAAAGAAGTAGGAAAAGACTTTCTAAATTAGACAGCACCTGCACAGGAAATAAGGTCAACAGCTGAGAAGTGGGACCTTATCAAACTCAAAAGCTTCTGTACAGCAAAAGAAACAATCGGGGAAGTGAAGAGAAAAACCATAGAGTGGGAGAAAATCTTCACTAGTGATACATCTGACAGAGCATTAACATCCAAAATATATAAACTACTCAAAAAAAAAAAAACACAGAAGAAAACAAATGACTTACTCAAAAGATGGAGTAAAGAGCTGAACAGAGATTTCACCAGTGAGGAAGTAAAGATGGCTGAGAAACATCTTAAAAAGTGTTCAACATTGGGCTGGAGAGATGGCTCAGAGGTTAAGAGCACCAACTACTCTTTCAGAGGACCCAGGTTTGATTCCCAGCTAAGAACCGTCTTTAAGCTGGGTGTGGTGGTGTATGACTTTAATCCTAGCACTCGGGAGGCAGAGGCAGGTGGATCTTGTGAGTTCAAGGCCAGCCTAGTCTACAGAGTGAGTTCCAGGCCAGATAGGGCTATAGGGAGATCCCATCTCAAAAAAAAAGTGTTCAACATTGTTAATAAAGGAAATGCAAATTAAAATCACTCTAAGATATTATCTCACTCCAGATAAGTCTGGATAAGATCAAGAAAACAAAAGACACCAAATGTTGGAGAGAGGTTGTGGGGAAAGGGGAACACTCATCCACTGCTGATGGGAATATAAACTCATACAACCACTGTGGAAAGCAGTATGGAGAACCCTTAAAAGACTCAGCCATACCACTCCTGGGTATATACCCACAAGACTCATCTTACTGCAAAGATGCATGCACCTCTGCTTATTGCAGCTCTTTTCACAATAGTGAAGAGTTGTAACCAACCCGAATGCCCCTCAACTGCAGAATGGATAACAAAAATTTGGTACATCTACACAATGAAGTTCTAAGCAGTGGTAAAGGAAGATGACATCATGAACTTTGCAGGTAAATGGATGGAATTCGCAGCCATTATGCTAAGTGAAGTAACACAGTCCCCCCTCCCCAAAACAAATGGGAATGGTTTTCCTCATTTGTGGATGCTACTATCAAATCCCCAGTTGAAAGGGAAGCTGAGCAATGTTATTGTTATATTTCTTTTTATCTGAAAGCAATTGTGATGTTATAATGTGAATCTCTCTCTCTCTTTTTTTTTTTTTTTGGTCTTTTCAAGACAGGGTCATCCCTGTAGCCCCAGCTGTCCTGGAACTCACTCTGTAGACCAGGCTGGCCTTGAACTCACAAAGATCCGCCTGCCTCTGCCTCCCAAGTGCTAGGATTAAAGGCATGCACCACCACACCCGGCTATAATGTGAATCTCTTAATGAGCCCTAGAATTAACTTACCTTACTTTCAGATATGGTAATTAATGTAATGGGCAGAAGGTAAATATTCACATTTTAGAGTAATATAAAATTAAAAGGAAAAAAATGGTGAACCTCCCCCAACATATAGGGGTTAGCATAAAGTTTATTTCCTGGGAAAATAATCTGGTACAGGTGACATGTAATAGGTATTATTGGAGCAATACATTTGGAGGGAACCACAACAACATGGGACTGGGTCAAAGAATGGACTGATATAGTTAAAATTCTGCCCCAAACAATAAACCTTTGCAGAGAAAAACTTCAAAGACTGAGAGAAATGCGGACATGTATGGCAAATGCAGGAACTGGGGGTGGGTGGAGGAAGGGAAAGGGTGAATGTCTAAAACTGAACTGAAAATGGATGTCTGATATACACAAAACATCAGTTAAAGTATATTTAAAAAAATTTTTATTTATTCATTTATCATGTGTTAAATGAATGACTGTCTGCATGTAGGTCTATGCACTGTGTCATGCATGCCTGTGGAGTTCAGAAGAGGGCCTGGATTCCCCTGGAACTGGAGTTCTCCGTGGAACTGGAGTTAAAGACAGTTCTTCTCACACCAGGTTTGTGCTGGGGATCGACACCTGGGTCTTTTGCAAGATGCAGTCCGCACTCTTAACCGGCAGGTCACTCTCCAGCCCATAAGAAGTGTTATATTGAAAAAAAGAAATGCACATTAAAAAATGATATTCCTAGCCGGCATGTCGTGGTGGCCACATCTTATAACACACACTTGGAGGCAGAGGGCAGTGGATCTTTTGGTTTCAGAGGCCGCCTGTCTCACAGAGTGAGTTCAGGACAGCTGGGGCTACAGGGAGACCTGTCTTGAAAAGACAAAAAAAAAAAAAAGTATTCTTCACTGGCACCTCTCCTGCTGTATTAGTTACATTTTCTGTTGCTGTGATAAAACACCATGACCAAAACCACAATTTATTAGAAGGAAGAGATTATTTGGCTTATGTTTCTGAAGGGATGAGTCCATAATGGCAGGGGAGGCATGGTGGCAGGTGGTGGCCTGAGCAGAAAGCTAAGCTCTCACATCTTTAAGCAGGCACAGAAGGCAGAAACTGGAAGTCTGGGAAGGCCTAAGAATGCTCAGAGCCTGCTCCCATTGAAGAGCTCCCTCTAGCATGGCTACACATCCTAAAGGTTCCATGACCCTTCCCAAACAGTGCTGTGATGGGATCAAGTATTCGAATATCCCCTACAGGAGTCATTCTCATTTAAATCATCATGGCTGCTTTTGGTTTTTTTCTCACTTTTCCTTAACATATTTATATTTGTAAGGAGCTGCAAGCCTTAGCTTGCCAACGAGGAAGGTGGCTATGTGAACTGTAACCCTGAGCCTTTCCCAAGAACTGGGTGTTGACGTGCAGTAAGCCGAAGATATTTCAAGATAAACCACAGAATGTTCCAACTCGGTTATCTTGCAAGACAGCCTCCCCTCTGACGCCAGATGGCCTGACGGACTGATTCCCTGTTCCTTACCTCCCCCTCCCCGTCCCTGCTTTCTGCAAGATATATGTAGCTGCCTTTGTTCCAATAAACCAGACCTTGACAAGCTCGCTTGTCTGCCTTCTCTCTTCTCTCTCTCGCTCTCCCCATCTCCACCCCTTTCTCATCTCCTCTCTTTCTCATTCTCTCCACACTCCTCCCTCCTCTCAATCTCGATCTCTCTCTCTCTCCCCTCGCTATCTTACAGGTCTGGGGTCTCCTTTGGGTACCTGCGAATTACTGCCCCCACTGGCGGGGACGTATATTAACTCTGCTCAAATTTTTTTTTCTATCTGTAAACTCCATTTATCCTAATTATACCCTAATGCCACTGTTTCCCAATTTTATTGGGGATGTATCTAAAATACTGATCAGCTGTCATGCATTTTACTATGGAGATTGTTAAATGATTCTTCCTGTTACTACAGTCTCTTTTCCTCTCTAAATATAAGAGGATCATAAGCTCAAGTGAAGACTACCCATTAAGAAGCTCTCCATAAAATAAAACAAAGCAGGATGTGGTGGTGCACATCTTTAGTCCCAGCACTCTGGAGACAGAGGCAGGCAGATCTCTGTGAGACTGAGGCCAGCCTGGTCTCCATAGCAAGTTCCAGGTCGGCTGGTACTACAGGGAGATCCTGTCTCAAAAAAGACAAGAAGGGGGCTGGAGAGATGGCCTAGCGGTTAAGAGTGCCGACCGCTCTTACAGAGGACCCGGGTTCGATCCCCAGCACCCACATGGTGGCCAAGAACCGTCTGAAACTCCAATTCCAGGAGAACTCCAGTTCCCGGGGAGTCCGACACCCTCTTCTGACCTCCACGGCATTGCACGACACGGGTGCACAAACTTGCATGCAGACAGTACATTCATACACATACAGAAATAAATAAAATTTTAAAAAAAATTAAAAAAAGACAAGAAGAAGAAGAAGAAGAAGAAGAAGAAGAAGAAGAACACACCAAGGAGAAGAGTGGGAAGAAGAAAATATAAAACTTGAAAGACGCATCCTTCTCAATAGAAATAACAACACAGAAACACACACAGAAATGAAAATACAAGTCAATAGGATATTTTGCAAAGCCTATGACTGACTAGGTGTTCATGTACATAAAGCAGACAAACTCTTTGACATTTTGGTTGTTAGCCTACCTCAGCCTTCATGGCTGTGCCATCTCTCCAGCCCAGATAGACAAACTTTTTTTTTTTTTTTAATCTTTTTGAGATAGTGTCTCCCTGTAGCCCTGGCTGGCCTGGAACTAGCTCTGTAGACAGGGCTGGCCTTGAATTCACAGAGATCTGCCTCCCCAGTGCTGGGATTAAAGGCATGTGCCACCATGCCCGGCATAGACAAACTCTTAACCAAACAACAAAAAGAAAGAGAAGATCCAAATTAGAGATAAAAGTGAGATGCCACAATGGCTACAGATGGAATTCAGAGGATCATTAGGGAATACTTCAAAACCTTCGTTCCCGATTAGGAAATCTAGAAGAAATAAATATCTTTCTAGGCACACATGACCTACCAAAGTTAAACCAAGAGGATTCTGTGAGTTCGAGTCCAGCCTGGTCTACACAGTGGGTTCCGGGCCAGCTGGATTACAGAGAGACCCTTTAGCAAAAGAAAAAAAAGGAATGGAACAAGGGCGCGTGTCCTCCTCACTTTTATTCAATACCGTGCATCAGGTTTTAGCTCTGACAATAAGGCAAGGGAAAGAAATAAGAGGGATAGAAACAGGAAGAAGTCAGTGATTCCTATTTTCAGATGATATGATCCTGTACTTAAAAGACCCTAAGGATGACATCCAAGAATTTTAAGATCTAACAAACAGCAAATTGGCAAGATTCAAAACCAACGGAAAAACTCAGTAGCTTTTCTATATACCAGTAATGAACATACACAGAAACAAATCAAGAAAAGAACCCAATTCACAGTAGCCTCAAGAAAAAACAAAAAACAAGAAAACTAGATTTAAAACTAATCGAGTGGGGTTGGATGTGGTGGCAAAGGCTGTAATTCCAGCACTTAGGAGGTAGAGCAGGCAAATCTCTGTGAGTCAAGGTCAGCCTGAGGCTAGAGGGAGACTCTCTCAAATAGACCCAAAAGGAAAACAAAACAAAACAAAACAAAACAAATGAAGTGAAAGTTCTCTATAATAAAAACTTTAAAACAGAAATAAGAGGCCTGGAGCAATGGCTCAGTGGTTAAGAGCACTAGCTGTTCTTCAAGAGGACCTGGATACTGTTCCCAGTATCTACATGGTGGCTAACAGTCCATAACTCCAGTTCCAGGGAATCCAATGCCCTCTTTTGTCTCCTTTGGGCACTGCACAACCCAGGTCCACTTACATACATGCAAGCAATATACTCATATACATAAAAGAAGGTCTTTGATTTTTCTTCATCTTCTATTTCATTTGCTTGTGTTTTTTCTCCCCAGTTCATTAATTTTTTTTGGGGGGTATTACCATTCTGTAGTATAATCTAAAATCAACTATTGGAACACTATGGCATTACCCTGCTGCATTACCTGAATAAACAGCCTCACCCTTAACTTTAGTTTTTAAGAATGTCCCCAAACCCTAGGGGTATCTGTTTCCCCAGATGTCTCTTGGAACTGTACCATGAAGTCAGGACTCACCCATACTGTAATTTGAATTTTTTTTTCTTTTTGAGACAGGGTCTCCCTGTAGCTCCAGCTGTGCTGGAACTCACTATGTAGACCAGGATTGCCTTGAACTCACAGAGATCTACCTGCCACTGTGTCTTGACTACTGAGAGGAACTCGGCCTCATACTATTAACTTGAGATCATTTTTCCAGGATCAGTTTTGGGGAGCTACAAACTTGGATCCACCCTTACATTATCAAACAATCTTACTCTTTCCTTCCTAGACCTAAAACATCACACACACACACACACACACACACACACACACACACACACACACATACATGGTCAGGCAATTGTTCCCTATATTCGTTATTTTCAATATAGATGCCCACTATCATTTTGATATGTTAATTTTCAAAAATAACCACATTCATTCACTATCTTTGGGTGAAACAGCAAAATGAGGTCCAAATATGTCAAAGTCAGGTGCCCAGGTCACAAGAGCACATGGTTCAGTGACTTTGTAGTTTTTTGGTGGCAAGGTTAAATGTCATTAGTACAGATTCTGTTCATTTTATAAAAGTAATTCCTATAAGACACTTCCAATATTCTTTTTTGCTCAGGATTACTTTGGCCATTTAGGGGTCCTTTGTACATACATATGAAATTCAGGATTGTTTTCCTCTGGTTCTGTAAAGTATAATAATGATCTCTGCAACTGGGAGGCAGAGGCATGGGAAGGGGGATTTCTTTTAGTTCAAGGTCATCTAGAGTTAGTGAGACTCTGTCAAAAACTGTATTGATGGAATTTTACATTGAATTTTCACATCTCCCTTAGTTTTGTAGCCATTTTACTGCATTTTTTTTTTCTGCCAACCCATGAACAGGGATTCTTTCCATCTTTTAAGGTCTTCCTCAGTCATTTTGGGTTTTGTTTGTTTGGTTCCTGATGTCAGTGGTAATAGATTGAACTCAGACCCTCAGGAACACTAGGCAAGTGCTCTATAATGAGTTACATCATCAGCCAATTCAATTTTTGGTTTCGATTTTTAAAAACATTTTATTACTTGGTCTTAATAACTCACAGAATGATTGCAAGAATTGGCAGATGAAGTTGCATGACATTAACAAGTTTGTGCGCAGCAAAGGAAGCAACACAGTAAAATGACAACTGGAAACAGAATGAGAGAAAATATTTGCAAGCTATGCATGAGGGGGATTAATATCTAGAATATAAAAAGTCAGAAAATTAAGCACCAAAATC
Organism: Rhizomys pruinosus; assembly: GCA_009823505.1. Lineage (NCBI taxonomy): Eukaryota > Metazoa > Chordata > Mammalia > Rodentia > Spalacidae > Rhizomys > Rhizomys pruinosus. The sequence continues at coordinate 139,848 of VZQC01001447.1, forward strand.
CAATCAAAATGAGCAGGTAAAGTAATATGAGTACTGCTGACGGCCAATAAATTCCTGAAATCAACCATCATCACAGTGAGTTCTAGGTCAACCTGGCCACAGGAGCCCTTGTCTCAAAAAAAAAAGTGAAAAGAAATTGGAATTATATTATGATGTTGACTATTTTACATATGTGCAATCTGCTCCATGGCATATGATAAGAAGAATAATTATTTCAAGTATAAGAGCAACTTCAAATAGTACTGGCTCAAGTACAAATAAACATAAACCTGAGCACTGCTCTGAAGCTCCACTATCTCCATGACACTGGTTTTGAGGCCAATCTCCCTCTGAACCGGGAGGATGCACAAGGCCATCATCACCTTCCTTTCCACTCTCCTGGGTGTTTGGAGAGGGTAAGGGGTGCCTAGGCCAGAACTTGGGGCCACTCTTGAAGATCCAGAGAAGCCAGGCTGGGCTGCAGGGCGTGGTCTGCGCCCGGACTCTGCTGGAGGCGGGACTTCCGGAGAGCCTGGAGCCAGGACTGGGTCTGCAGCCGGGAACCAGCGGCAATAGAGATCTCGGTTAAAGACCCGCTGCTGGTTTAGACAAGCCCGGCCCTGCAACTCTGAGTCCATCTTTGCCATCCAGAAACACGCCCGCTTCCCGCACTAGGCCACCAGGACTACGTTGCCCAGCAGGCGCCGCGGCGCAGCGTTGGACTTGCGCAGTAGCCTCCGTTGTAAAATGCTATGACAACAGGGCAAAGATGGCTTGGACTTAAGCTGGAGTCGGGAGGTGTCTGTTCCACAGGCTGTTGGTTTCAGCAGCGTCCGGCTCGCTGCCTCCTCCATGGTTTACTGAGTCTGAGCCGACTTGGAGTTGTTATCTTTGCCCTGCGGCTTCCGAGGGGTCGACGTGGTTTCCCCTGCTGGTCTCTGGGCGATGACAGGGGAGACAGCTCCTTGGAGGGTATCGCTCTAACTCAGAACTGCTGCTGCTGCTGCTTGGCGAGGCTCTCTCCGCCTAGGGACTTGGAAAACTTCGGACGGGAGAACAAGGGGTAGTAGTGGAGCTAAGGGTTGCTTTTCTCTGCACCGTGTGTTACCTCTGCTCATTCACTGGGACCCTCTGCAGGCGTTCTTAAGGGGTCGCAGAAAGGTGAGGCAGAGCCCACTTGTTGGCATCAGGTAAGAAATATACCTAGAATCAAACTTTCTATGCTCGAGTACCTTCTATACGTTTTGTGGACAAGACATCCTCTGATGCGGTGTAATGGTTTGGAAGCTATAGGATGATCTGCTTCTTAAGAGGTTTGCATACAAACAAACTGCTAACACCAAGTGTGTAAGATCCTATGAACATCTTTAAGGAAAGGGTGATTTTTAAGGATTTCATGTACCATCACGTGGAGCACCTGCTCCTCCTGTGACATTTGAACAGGTCTTGTGAGCCAAGCGTCAAAGCACTTCTCAGTCTGTGACTGAAGCAGGAGCTTGTACCAATAGTCTCTAATGCTGCTTTGCAGTAGGATTATTGTTTCTTTCTCTTTGCTTTGCAGACCACAGCAGTTTAGATGAACCAGGCTGATTTTATCAGACCCAAGAAAGGTCTGCAATAGACTTCAATTTTCTTGAGAAATTTATAGATTATTTTTTTGTATCTGACACTGTCTTCAAATGTCAAATCATGTCTTAGGTATACAAGTACTTACATCTTACTTGCACACATACAGTCTTAGGTATACAAGTACTTACGTCTTACTTGCACACATACAGCTTGAAAGATAATGGAAGGAAAATTGGGTTTACCTCCTTTTGTTCCTCCCTTTTTCTCTCAGTCCTCCTTTCTTGCCTCCCTTCTTCAGACAGAATTTCACTGTGTAGTTCAAGCTGGCCTGGAACTGGCTTTGTATCTTCAAACTCATGATCCTCTTGTTTAGGCTTCCAAGTGCTGATATTATATTCCAAGTGTGGTACCCCACTTGGGTCTTAATGTTTGCAACATCCATTGAGAGATTAGATAACTTATTAGCAATCTATTAGAAATAGGTGAAGAGGATAAATACTGAGATTTGTTTTTTTAGGGAATAGTCTGGACTAGTACAAGAATTAAAAACAAGAGACTCTTTTGAAACTCATTTACAAGTTGTGAAAGTTTAAGAGATTTTTTTGTGTGTAATTATACTGGATAAATTATAGCTTGCATTTATGTTTATATTTTCTTGATGAAAGTACTTTCTGTAGGAAAGTGAATACATTAGCAATAGTATGTTTTGTATCTTTTCAGGCATGTAGGAAGTCTCCTTTCTCAGAACATTTGTGTGTGTGTGTGTGTGTGTGTGTGTGTGTGTATGTGTCTGTGTTTGACTTTTTAAAAACATTTTTATTTTTAATGTGTATGAGTGTTATATCTGCATGTGTGTGAGTGCACGTGTGTCGTGTAATGCCATTGGAGGACAGAAGAAGGCATTGGATCCCCTGGAATTGGAGTTAAAGATAATTGTTAGCTGCCATGTGGTTGCTGGGATTTGAACCCGGTCTTCTGCAAGAGCAACAAATGTTCTTAACTTCTGTGCTATGGTGTATTTGTCTTTTTTATTTTGTTTTTTTTTTTTTGAGACAGGGTCTCTCTGTAGCCCCAGCTGTTCTGGAACTTACTAGACCAGGCTGGCTTTGCCTGCCTCTGCCTCCTGAGTGCTGGGATTAAAGGTGTGCGCCACCACAACCAGCTGTATTTGTCTTTTTGAGACAGGGTCTCTTTGTAGCCTCAGCTGGCCCAGAATTTACTGTCGCCCAGGTTGGCCTTGATCTCATAGAGATCCTCTGCTTCCCGAGTTCTGGTATTAAAGGGATGTGTCACCACATCCAGCATATTTTTGAAAGGTATTGAAATACATGAAACTATGATAGAACATGCTTGCTTTCCCATTAGAAACATTTCTAGGAGGTGGGAGTATACCTTCATTACCTATTTTTTCTTTCTTTTTTTTTTTTTTTTTTTCTTTTTTTTTTTTTGTTTTTGGTAGGACAGGGTCTCCCTCTCTAGTCCCAGCTGGTCCTGGAGCTCACTTTATAGACCAGGTGGGCCTTGAACTCACAGAGATCCGCCTGCCTCTGCCTCCCAAGTGCTAGGATTAAAGGCGTTTGCCACCACGCCTGGCTTTTATTTATTTTTTTAATGTGTATGAATGTACTGTCTGCATGTAGGTTTGGAACTGGAGTGAAAGACGGTTCTCAGCCACCACGTGGGTGCTGGGAATCGAACCCAGGTCCTCTGCAAGAGCAGTCGGCACTCTTAACCTCTAGCCCCCCTTCATTACCTATTAACACACAGACACAGACAGACAGACAGACAGACACAGACAGAGCTGTCTGCCATTTGGATGTCCCATTGACATTTGATTGCAGAAGTTCCAATTGACATTTGTAATTTTGTTGTGCTCAGAAGACTCTACTGACTGTGCCACCTTCACCGTTATGACAACTACTATGTTATCTCTATTGATATTCCCATTACTAGGTTATGACTGACGTGTATTGAATGGTTATTATGGGTTGGGCCTTGACTTAGCAATTGCATATATTAGGCCATTTTATTTTCCCACTACCAAGAAAGGTTGAGACTAGAGGATGCTTGTCTGGGGTTTGTATAGTACAGGGCCAGGAAGTGAGCACAGGTTTGCCTGACCATAGCTCAGGCAACTTTCACGTCAATTGAAAGTTTCAATGCCAAGGCCTTGTCATATTCCTTTCTAAGCAATATTTACCTTACTTTCCATAGATCTGTCCCCTTTGCTAAACTAGACAACCTGATTCCTATTTTAGGGAATTTGATGTGACACTAGCAGAACTTGGAGAACGTTCCAGATGGGAAGAACAGTAGCTTTGATCAGCTTCTTAATTCAAGTCCCTGAGCCAGGCTATCAGGTTGCTTCCATAGTATTGATCATGTTCTGTTCTTTATGTAGGTCTAGGTCAATGAGGTGTTAAAACCACCTACCTCTTTAATGAAATGTAAATGCATATGACATGTGTTTAAATAAATACTAAAATGAAAAGAAAGTATCAAGTGGTAAGTGTGGAAGGAAATTTCTGGAGTTTAGAGGATAAAGAGATTATCTGTCATTTATTATTCTAAGGCCTTAGAAACTAATCTGTGCCTATTTATAGGCATGTACCTGTTAACACCCTCAAATGACTGATTTCTAATCATTCATTAACAGTTTAGTTAAATGTGTGAAATACTTTTCTGCAGTTGGAACTCGTGGTAACAGAACTATTATTTTATAGTCTCCTTGGAATGGCTGCAGAGGCCGTGGCTCGGGATTCTGGAGCAGGCAGCATGGGGTTAGGTGCCAGATCCGCCACTGACTAGTTGTGACCATTTCTAGTTTGCCTTCAGTCGCTGTGATGAAACACTCTGACCAACACCAACTTGGGGAGGAAAGGGCTTATTTAGCTCACATCTCCTGGGTCACAGTTCATCACTGAGGGAGCCCAAGGGAGGAACTCAGGACAGGAACGTGGAGGTGGGAGCTGAAGCACAGGCCACGGAGGAACACTGCTTTCTGCTTTGTCTTGTCCCATGCTCAGCCTGCTTTCTTATACTGCACATAACAAAATGCCCAGGGATGGCACCACCCATAGTAGGCTGGGCCCTCCCACATCACTCAACAATCAAAACAATACTCCACAGACATGGCCATAGGCCAGTCCAATGGAGGCAGTTCACCAATTGAGGCTCTCTCTACCCAAGTGTATCAAATTGACAACTAAAGCTATCCAGCACAGAACACTTGGGCAGATTTCTTCAAAATAGTCAGATATCCCTGAATAATAGTATTTACCATTTACTTTGTAAATAGTGCTGTAGAGGTCAGAGGACAACCTGTGGATCCATTGTGCAGGTCCCAAGGATGGGACTCAGGTTACAAGACTTGGTGGCAAACACCTTTACCCACTGAGCCATCTTACCAGCTTAATTAAAAAACAGAATTCTTCCAAAACATTTAGACCACTGCCTGGGATTCAGTAAATGATCAGTAAATATTAGCTTAGCTTCACAATGTAAATATTTTACTTCACGATTAAAGGAGAGAAAAGTAATTGAAAACTTGATTTTTGATTTTCTCGTTTCACTTAAAGAAAAACCATTGAGTTGGGGGTGTCTCTCAGTGGTAGAGTGCTTATCTAGCATGTGCAGGCCCTGGGTTTGATCCCTGGTACTGCAGAAACCAACAACAGAAGATGAGAATAACTGAGAATAACTGGGAATAGAAATAGACACCTTGGGGGCTGGAGAGATGGCTCATTGGTTAAGAGCACTGACTGCTCTTGCAGAGCACCTGTGTTTGATTCCCAGCATCCACATGGTGGCTAACTCTGTAACTCCAATTCCAGGAGATCCAACACCTTCTTCGGATCTCTGCAGGCATTGCGTGACATGGGTGCACTTACACACCTACAGGCAATGCTCTCATACACATAAAATAAAAATAATAAATACTAAAAAATTAGAAACCTTATTTTTTAAAAAGAAACCTTTTCTGCTCAAAACAGTCAACTTCCCCATGGAGAATACTGAGAAAGACTGAGAAAGAGATGAATAGCATGTTTGGCAGAATGCATGAGCTCTGGAGGGATGGGGGGATGGGGGGGACACGGGTCTAGATTTGATAAAAATATATGTATAAATAAAAAAATTAAAAAAAAGAAACCTTATTTAAAAAAATTTAATTCAAGTGAGTTAACTAAAATAAGAATCAACATATGCATATTTTACCTTTTTACTACTTGTGATACTTTTTGTTTGGTTTTGTTACCCAGAAGCCAGGTTTCAGGACTGAAAACTCTTTATGAGCATCATTCCTATTTTTCTTCGTTCTAGCCTGTCAGTGCTGGTCCATCTGTCAGCTACTTAGCTTCAGTGCTCAGTGACTAGGACTGTGTCTGAGAACTCAGAAGGTGAACTGGCATTTTATTTAAGATAAAATTAATTTATGGCTAATTTTCCTTTCCCTGTGTGGGATGGAATATCCTTCTAGGACAAAGGGAAGAAATTATTTTGTGAAATTTTAGAATTTAATGTGCTAATCTATAATCTATGAAACACAGGCATGTTTTACTTAAAATAAATGAGCGGGCATTGTAATCTCAGCATTTGGGAGACTTAGGTGGAGAATCAGGGGTTTGAGGCCAGTGAGATCATGAAAAAAATCATTAGAACAGTATTTAATTTGGGGCAGTGTCTCCCTCTAGCACCAGATGGCCTGGAACTGGCTATGAAGATTAACTTGGCCTTGACCTCACAGAGATCTGTCTGCCTCTGCCCTCTGAGTGCTGGGATTAAAGGTATGTGCTACCATGCCTAGCAGGGGGGGGACAGTTTTAACATTAAAAAAGCATAAAAGTAATCCCCCATGTCTATCATTTGTTCTAGTTTCTCTTCAGCTGCTGTGACAAAACACTCTGACCAGTACCAACTTGGGGAAGAAAGGGTTTATTTGGCTCACATCCCCTGGGTCACAGTTCATCTCTTAGGGAGCCCAAGGTAGGAACTCAGGGTAAGAACTCAGAGGCAGGAGCTGAAGCACAGGCCATTGAAGAACACTTATTGCTTGCCACCTTGGCCGATGGTCCAACAGCTTTCTTATACACACAGGACAACCTGCCCAGGGGTGGCACCACCCACAATGGGCTGGGCCCTCCCCACATCACTCAACAGCAACAACAACAACAACAACAACAACAACAACAACAACAAATGCCCTATAGATATGGCCACAGGCCAGTTCAATGGAGGCAATTCTTCAGTTGAGGATCCCTCAACCCAGGTGTGTTAAGTTGAAACCAAAGCTGTCCAGCACAATCAATTCTTTCACTTTTTTGAAACAGAATTTTACTGTGTACCACTCCAGGCTGGTCTGAACTCTTGATATAGCCTAGACCAACCTCAAACACATGATCCTTCTTTGGCTTCTTGAGAGCTGGGATTCCCCATTTTAAATAAGGTTTTTGTCCTTTGTTATTGAATTACATGAGTTCTTTATAATTACAGATATTTTTTTTTGGTCTTTTTTTTATTTAAAATTTTTTTTAAATTTATTTCTGTATGTGTATGAATGTACTGTGTGCATGCATGTTTGTGCACCCACGTCGTGCAATGCCGCGGAGGTCAGAAGTGGGTGTCGGATTCCCCTGGAATGGAGTTCTTCTGGAATTGGAGTTTCGGACGGCTCTCGGCCGCCATGTGGGTGCTGGGCATCGAACCCGGGTCCTCTGTAAGAGCGGTCGACGCTCTTAACCGCTAGGCCATCTCTCCAGCCCTTTCTGGTCTTTTTGAGACAGTGTCTCCCTGTATGTAGCCCCAGTTGTCCTGGCTTGCCTTGAACTCACAGAGATCTGCTTGCCTTGAACTCACAGAGATCTGCTTGCCTCTGCCTCCCATGTGCTGGGATTAAAGGTGGGTGCCACCATGCCTGGTTCGTGCATTTTTTTAGATACATGCTTTGCAGATACTTTCTCTTATTTTGTGGGTTGTCTTTTTATTTTATTAATGGTTTTCCTTCATGTTTTTGATATTAAATCTAAGAATTCATTGCCTGATGTAAGGTCATGAAAATTTATTTATTCCTTCTTTTTTAAGTGTTACTTTTAGGGCCTGGAGAGATGGCTTAGCAGTTAAGAGCACTGGTTGTAAAGGACTCTGGTTCAAATCCCAGCACCCACATGGTGGGTAACAACTGTTTATAACTCCAGTTCCAGGAGATCTGATGCCCTCTTGTGACTTCTGCAGGCATTGCACAACATTGTTGCACTTACACACATGTGGGCATAACATTTATTCACAAAAAAAATAAAAATAAAACATTTAAGAAAATACTTACTTTAAAAAGTTTCACACTTTTAGGGCTTGGTGAGATGGTCCACCAGGTAAAGGCTTGATGACTTGGGTTAGAATCTGGAGAAGGGGAGAACTGACATGTTCCTTATCTCCACATTGGTGCTGTGGTATAAGCGCCTGTACACACACACACACACACACACACACACACACACACACACACAATGCTAAATGTTTTATATTTTTAGCTGTATATTAGCTTGCATTTGACTTATTTGGAGAGCTTTTTTGGGTATAATTTGAGCTAGAAGCAGGGAAAGGTATGACTTTTGGTTTAAATACCACAGATGTTTGTGATTCTTACTGAATTTTAATTGACTAATTACTTGGTTTTTAATTTTTGAAATGGGGGATCTTGCTGTGCAGTGACATTAGGTCAGTCTTCAGTTCATGATCCTTCTGCCCCGGTCTCCTAAGTGCTGGGATTTTACAGGTATATGCTATAACCTTCAGCTATTATTTTTATTAGACTTTAAAAATATATTTATTCTTTTTATTATGTTTTATTTATTCTTTTTATTCTATGTGTATGAGTGTATTGCTTGCATGTAGATGTTATGCAATGTTCTTGGAGGTCAGAAGAGGGCATCAGATCCCCTGGAAACTGCAGTTATGGATGGTTGTTAGCAGCCATGTGCATGCTGGGAATTGAACCCAGGTCCTCTGCAAGAGCAGTAAGTGCTCTAACCATAGAGAAATCTCTGCAGCACCCTATTTTTTTTTTTTTTTTTGAGGCAGGGTCTCCCTGTAGCCTCAGCTGTCCTGGAAGTTACTATGTAGACCAGGCTGGCCTTGAACTCACAGAGATCTGCCTGCCTTTGCCTCCTAAGTGTGGGATTAAAGGTGGCACCATCACACAGGGCCAGCCCCCTATTTTTATTTTTATGTGTATGAATGTATTACCTGCATGTAGGTAGGTGCACTCATGTCATGCAATGATGGAAGAGGTCAGAAGAGGGTGTCAGATCCCCTGTAAATGGAGTTACAGATAGTTGATAGCTTCCATGTAGATGCTGGGAATTGAACTTCTGCAAGAGCAGCCATTTCTCTTAACCACTGAGCCATCTCTCCAGCTCCAGACTTTTTTTTTTTTTTTTT
>VZQC01001447.1:152934-188110 GCA_009823505.1 Rhizomys pruinosus
AGCAGTCGGGCTCTTAAACCTCTGAGGCCATCTCTACAGCCCACTATTCTTTTTTATTACTCAATAGACATATATTGTTATTGAGGGGCAATCTAGTGGGCCTCAGATTCTTCTTTTCTTCTTCTTCCTCTTTTTTATTGCTTTGTATTTTTTTTGAGAGCAGGGTTTCCTGTGGCCCCAGCCTGGTCTGGAACTGCTATGTAGACCGAAGTCTGGCTTGAAATTCTCACGAGATCCTCAGTCTTCTGCACTCTCGACGTTTTCTGATTAAATGCATGCACCACCATGCCCAGTCCTCACTTAAATCTTTTTAATAAGCACATTTTCAATTGGTCATAGCTCAGTTGTAAAGTTAACATTCTATGATGTAATCAGTTTGCAATCTTTTTTTCACTAGTCTTTTGAGGAAATGATTTGCTTTAATTGAGCTAAATTATGACTGATACCAATCACAATTTAGGAAATCCATGTCTGTCAGTATAGTAATCTAAAGCTGTTTTTAAGAAGGTAAATGTTTTTCAAGTGAGATAACTAATTATTACATCATCTAGTGGCATTTGTTTGAAGAAGTTTCCTTTTGAATTATTTTGATTCCTCATTTAACCTTCATAAAGTTTAGTCCCAAAATTGTTTTATCTTTGTCTTTAAAAATATTTCTCTACAGATAAAATAATTGTGGGCAGCTTTATGGGATACCTAAGAATCTTTAACCCCCATCCTGTAAAAACAGGAGATGGGGCTCACAGCTGCAAGATTCTGCTTTGAAGTGCATTCTAGAGATCCAATAATTCAAGTGGAAGTAGGAAAGTTTGTTTCGTAAGTAGAACCCACTAATTGTGGTATTTTGTCTTTCTTGGGACTGTATCAGTACTTTGTTATTACTTTTATGGATTCTTTAAAGATTTTTCTTTGAATTATATAGATTATGGATATGATTATGTTGGTATTCATACTGCTGAACACTATGTAGAGACCTGTACATTTAAGATGAACTATCTTAGGGCTTTGTGTGTGTGTGTGTGTTGTGTGTGTGTGTGTGTGTGTGTCTAGCTGTCTGTCTGTCTGTCTGTCTGTGAGGGAGTGCATGTACACAGTGTGTGTGCTTGTGCCTGTGCATGCATCCAAAAGCAGACAGAAGGTAGAAAAAGGGAAAGTTATACCACCTCTTAACAGGAGTGAATATTACAGTAAAGAATGGAATCTACCTGAAGGTTGAGGCCTGCTGTGGTCTCCTCCCTTAAGAGTTAGTCTAGGTGGGCTGATCAGTCACCTGGCCAAGGTGGCAGATCCACCTTAAGCCCTGCTGAAGGGATAGTAAGAATAATTATCCCTTTAATTGAGATACAGTACTTTTCTTTGCCACAATTCTGACACTAATGACTGTCATGAAGCTGTGTTGAGTCTTCTTCCCTTTCTGAGTCTTAACTCATAAAGGTGTAACTTTCCCTTTTTCTTTCTTTTTTTAAAATTTTTATTATTTATTTATTTTTATGTGTATGAATGTACTGTCTGCATGTAGGTTTGTGCACCCGTGTCGTGCAATGCCGCGGAGGTCAGAAGAGGGTGTCGGATTCCCCTGGAACTGGAGTTCTCCTGGAATTGGAATTACAGATGGTTCTCAGCCGCCATGTGGGTGCTGGGGATTGAACCCGGGTCCTCTGGAAGAGCAGTCGGTGCTCTTAACCGCTAGGCCATCTCTCCAGCCCCCCCTTTTTCTACCTTCTGTCTGCTTTTGGATGCTGGCTGGAGCCTACGTATGCTTTTTTCTGGTAGTCTGGGCTTCCTTCATGTGTCCCTAACGCTCCCCTCCCCACCATGTGACAGCCTGTCCATGTGGCTGACCTCCATGCTGGCTTAACTCAAACAGCCTGGCCTTTTCTCTCTTTCTTCTTCAACATTTTCTGGGCAGCGGGAGAGAAGAAGCTTGCCTATTCTGGGATTTTCCTTTAAATTCTGATAAAATTGACATTGCGCTTTGAAAAAATGAAATAAAACATGAAAAAATGATTAGTATGGATTGTGTGTGGTATCTTTATGTGCAGGTCTCTTCTTCTCGATCACTTATTAGAGGGGAAAGAGGGCAACAACGAGTAAATTCTGTTCTTGGACTTTATGATCTTTTTTAATAGATTTATTTGTTGGGTATGGTGGCACATGCCTTTAATATTAGCAGAGGCAGGTGAATCTCTGTGAGATAAAGGCCAGTATGGTCTGTGTAATAAGTTCTAGGCAGCTGGGACTACAGGAAGACCCTGTCTAAAAAATCCAAAATCTAAAACCCAGAACAAATAAACAAAGAACTCCTAAAAAAACCCCAGATTTTTTTTATTTTATGTATGTATATATATATGTGTGTGTGTGTGTGTGTGTGTGTGTGTGTGTGTGTGTGTATGTGTGTGTGTGTATGCATGTATACGCATCACATGTATGCAGTGCCTGTAAAAGCTGAAAGAAGGAAAGAAGGTATTGGATCCCTGGAAATGGAGTTAGAGGTGGTTGTGAGCTGCTTTTTGTGGGTGCTAGGAACTGAACCCAGGTCCTCAGCCAGAGCAGCAAGGGCCATTAAGTGCTGAGACATCTTTTTAGTCCCTGTGTCAGTAATCTTATCTGTAAGGTGTGTATGTGATCTGCATTTAGAGATACAGAAATTTTAGAGTGTAGAGTCACTCAGCCAGGATTCAGGTCCTCTCTCTGACTCCATGCTATACTGTCTTTCCATACGTTTATGCTCTCCAAAATTGTTCTGAGTATTCAGGGTGCGAAAGATATTCTGAAAGTAGTATTGATTATATGGTAGTTGTGTGTAATTCACATTTTTCTGGTAGCAGAGTGAATCAGGATTTATAGAGCCATTGTACCAATGGTCTTGTGTATTATGTAATATAGTTATTTTGTAAAGTAGATACTAACATTCTGGAAAGTCAGGTGATCACATGTAGAATAAGGTATAGTCAGAACCCTAACTCAGGTCTTCAGACTTTAATTATAGTCTTTGTAGTTTTTTTTTTTTTCACGCCAGGAACATGATTTACTTCCATGTGAGATTACCAGCAAGGGCTGCCTGCAGACACGTGGTGGAACAGAGCAGCATGGCAGAGAGAGTCTTTGTGGTTTTGAGTTGAGCCAGGAGCAGAGATTGTACACTGGAGGCTTGCTTATACATGTTGGCCTGCAGTGTTTTAAAGTTAAAAGACTGCCAACATTTAAGAACCAGGAGGTTCCACATAAAATCTGTGCTTTCTGGCTTGTCTTAAAAAGTTATGGAGATCTGGCCAGAAGCCCAGAACCCAGTAGTAGCCACTTCCTTTAGTCTGGCCCCAGTTTTCACCGAATCATAGCCATTTGCAGCCTTTCCTCATTAACGTCCATTAGCTTGACCCCTGAAGACTTTGAGTTAAGGATTTCTGTACTGTGCCATGCTTCTGCCTGGAAACCACTTGACATGACTGGGAAGTGCAGTTGGGGATAGTGTGATTTACTCTATTTGAGATTTAATTCAAGCTGAAATGTTTTTAACACTTTTAATGAGTTGAGATCTGGAAGTAATACATGCCATTTGTTAATAATGAGTAGTGTTTAGTGCTGCTTTGTACCTATGAGGTACTCCACATTATTTTATTATATTTCATTGAAACTTCTAATTTTTCAGAAGAGCAAATAGCCTCAGGAAGATTAAGTGACTTATCCAAAGTCATAGGTAAATTGGTCAGAAAGCAGGGCCGGGGGCTAGAGAGATGGCTGGGATGTAAAAACATCAGCTGTTCTTACAAAGGATCTGGGATTCAAATCCTAGCACCCACATGGTGGCTAACAACCATCTGTAAGTCCAGTTCCAGGGGATCCAATGCCCTCTTCTGACCTCCGTGGGTACTGTACAGCACAGGTGTAGGCAAAATACTCATGTACATAAAATAAAAGATAAAAAAAATTAAAAATGAAGCAGGACCAGAACTCAGGAGATCTTTTCTGTGGGAGAGTTACTCATGAAGAGGCCTCAGATCTGACTGACTTTTTCTAGGAGTCTTGCTTGGTTTCAATCTAAAGGCAACTCCTTTCCCCCATCTTCTTCCTTACTTTTCCTCCCTTTACTTACCTCTTTTCTCTCTCTCTCCTCCCTTTCTCTATTTCAAGACAAAGTCTCAGTAATGTAGTCCTGGCTGGCTCGAAACTTGCTATGTAGGTCAGGCTGGCCTTGAACTCATAGAGATCTACCTGCCTCTGCCTCCATACCCTGTCCTCCCCTCTTCTTGCTCTTTCATTTGCTTCCCTATGTAGACCTGGCTGGCTTGGAACTTGTATTCCTCTTCCTCAGCCTTCTGAGTAGCTTGAATTAGAGGCACATGCTGTTGCCCTGATGGGGTGGAGTATCTGGGCCTGTAGTGCTGTCAGATTGTCTGTGGGTAAACTTATATTTCAATTTAGATTTGTACTGATGAATTATTTTGGGAACTCACAATGGCCATAGTTGTGAGGTATTTTGTAACTTTTGGGGCTATATTATATCTGAAACTAATACTTAAAAACCATTTAAAACTCTTCCCATTTTTCAGAGGCACTGAAATGCTTCATTTGGCTGTATTGCATTCTCGGAAACTTTGTGTCTACTCTGTCTCAGGTAAGAAACTTTGTTTTTCCTAATGTGAAATTCATGTTACTAAGTGGGCTCTTATATAAGAGTAGATAGCATTTTAGAACCGATTTTAAAGCACTGACAAAGGTTTTCTTGTCTTGGTTGACATTTCTCCACCATTCATTATTCCTTATTCTTTTGTGTATATTATTTTCTTGCTCCACCATTCCTTTGGTTTCTTGTTTTTTAGCAGGTTTCTTAGAATCTGCTTGCTCTCAGGAATTGTGCCCAGGATTGCCTGTAACTTATAATAGATGCCAGCTCTGGTTACTTAGGACCCTTGACTCAAAAAATGCTCAATAGTAACAGTCCAGTAGATGTTGAGCCACAATGGCTTGAAATATATTTTCTTTGGTAACCCTCAAGTGTTCTTTTTCTTTCTAATTTCTTGGCATTTTGTTGTCTTCCCTCAACCAGATCTCAAGGCACTAATTTTGAGGCTAAACTATATTTGTTTTTCTTATATGGTTCAGTGGGTAGGTAAAAGTATAGTAAATAGTCCAGTGTAGCTTGATTTCAACATTTGGCCATTATTAAAATGAAAGATCTTTGGGGCAAGGGTTTTGAAGTTAGTGTTGATAACAAGGGGCATGGCCTGTGGTAGACATCTACTAGAAATTTATAGGTGGAATTAGGTACTTGATAGGTACCTTTGATTTTTTTTTTCCTGAGACAGGGTCTCCTTGTAGCCCCAGCTGGCCTGGAACTCACTATGTAGACCAGGGTAGCCTTGAAGTCACAGAGATCCACTTACCTCTGCCTCCCAAGTGCTGGGATTAAAGGCATGCACCGCCATGCTCAGAATCATAAGTGGAAATTTCTTTATAAATGTAATTTTATGGTGAGTTTGAGGGTGCCTGTCTGTAATCCTAGTACCTGGGAGGCAGAGGCCAGAGGATTATGAGTTCAAGGCCAGCCTGTGCTACACAATGAGACCCTATGGGGATGGGGTCAATTTATTTTTACAAAAAAGAAACTTGCATGCCCTTTTCTTTTTTAAAATTAATTAATTAATTAATTAATTTTTTATGTGTATGAATGTACTGTCTGCATATAGGTTTGTGCACCCATGTCGTGCAGTGCTGCAGAGGTCAGAAGAGGGTGTTGGATTCCCCTGGAACTGGAGTTAAAGACAGTTCTCAGCTGCCATGTGGGTGCTGGGGATCAAACCTGGGTCCTCTGCAAGAGCAGTCGGCGCCCCTAACCGCTAGGCCATCTCTCTAGCCTGCCCTTTTCTTTTAAAAGAAAGATTTATTTTTATTTTTGTGTATGGGTGTTTTGCCTGCACCCATATAAATGTACCATATGTGTGTCTGGTGCCTGTGGAGAGCCGAAGAGGGAACTGGAGTTGCAGAGGGTCGTGAGTCTCCATGTAGATGCTAGGAACCAAACCTGGGTCCTCTATAAGAGCAGCAAGTGCTCTTAACCACTGAGCCATCTCTCCAGCCTCACTTATGCCTTATTTTTATAGATTCAAACTGGATGCTAAAGAGGCCTTTTTCCTAAGGGGTGGCTTCCTAGGTGGAAGTGTCTCCTTTCCATTGCCTTCTCATTCTTCCCTCCGTCTCTCATCCCTCTAATCACTCCTCTTCTTCCTTCAAATATCTGCCATGGAAAAGGTTATATAGTGTGCTATAGTTCCAGAAGAGAAATTCGTGGATCACAAAATACAGAGTGGGGGTATTATCATATGGATGGGTTTCAGAAAGGACCAAGAGCCTATGTGGTGTTGTACAAGTTTAATCCCAGAACTTGGGAGGCAGAGGCAGGCAGAGCTCTGTAAATTGAAGGCCAGCCTGGTCTATACAGTGAGTTCTAGGCCAGCTGGGGCTACAGGGAGATTCTTTCTCAAAAAGGACCAAAAAAGAGAACAACAACAACAACAACAACAAAAACCAACAAATAAACCAGGAAAATCTATAGCATTTAAATGCTCTCTTTATTATTTTCTTAGTTTCCTTGTTGATGTGGAGTAGAGGTGTGTCAGGCCTAGTAATAGATCTGTACTAGTTACTTTTTGCTGCAGTGATAAAATACCGTGACCAAGGCAACTTACAGAAGGAAGAGTTTATTTGAGCTTATGGTTTTATTGGGCTTACAGAGGGGGAGTCCATAATGTTGGGGGAGGCATGGCAGCAGGCAGTGAGAGTGGAAAGCCGAGAGTTCATGCTTCTGTCCACATGCAGGAAGCAAGAGAGTGAATTGGAAGTGGGGTGAGGCTATGACCCTTCAAAGTTCACTCCTCCCTCTCCCGAGATGTATTTCCTCCAGTATCTCCCAGTAACCTCCCAAAACAGCACCATCAACCTGGGACAAGTGTTCAAACACCTGGAACACATTTCTCAGTTCAAACCACCACAACATCCCAGAAATTTTAGGAAAATGTTAAAGAGGTAATTAGACCACAACAGGTGATTGATAGTAAATGTCTATTAAACAGGGGTTCTAAAACTTCAATTTTTTCGAGACAGGGTCTCCCTGTAGCCCCAGCTGTCCTGGAACTCACTCTGTAGACCAGGCTGGCCTTGAACTCACAAAGATCCGCCTGCCTCTGCCTCCCAAGTGCTAGAATCAAAGGCATGTGCCACCACACCCGGCCAATTTGGGGGGGGTCTTTTGAGCAAAGTCTCCCTCTGGCCCTAGCTGGCCTGGAATTTACTATGTAGAGCAAGCAGCCTGGCCTTGAAATCACAGAGATCTGCCTGCTTCTGCTTCCCAGGTGCTGGGATTAAAGGTGTGTGCACTATGCCCTGCTCAATATTCATTTACTATTATTATTAATTTTGTTCCTTGACTGATTACTGTCTCCTCTACCTCCTCCTGTCTTCCTCTCCCTTCGGTCAAACTCCCCTCCTCTCTCTAAGTCTTTCTCACATTCATGTCTTTGTGTGTGTGTGTGTGTGTGTGTGTGTGTGTGTGTGTGTATGTGTGTGTGCATGTGTGCACGTGCATGTGTGTGTGTGACATATTGATCTTAACCAGTGCCTCTTATGTGACCATGGGTTTGGAACTATCCATTGATGCCTGGCGGGATCACTGGTGGGGGCACTAAATGACGACTGTGCCTACCCCTCCACCAGAATTAATCGTAGCTAGTAGTTCAGCAGGGCGGAGGAGGGTCTGTAAGTCTTTCACCCATCTGTGGTTGCTGACAGGCTCTGTGTTGTGCAGGTCCAGTGCAGGCTGCATAGCTGCTGTGAGATCATGATTACAGTGGCTCTTTCATGTGCTGAAGGCCTTTCTCAGCCTTTTCCTTATCTTCTGTCTCTTACAGGCTTTCCAGTCCATCTTCTGTTCTGTTCCCTGCATCTAGAGGAAGTGGTATAAATGGTGTGCTTACAGCTGAGAGTCTACCAGTGACTGATTCTTACCCTTGAGTGGCTGTGCATCTCTGCATTCACTGCCACTCACTGCAAAAAAAAAAATGTTCTGTTGTGTATTTGTACCACATTTTCAATATTATTTATCTGTTGATGGACAGCTAGGCTGATTCCATTTCCTAGCTATTGGGAGTAGAACAGCAGTGAACATGAGTATATAAGGATCTCTGAAGAGCTATAATAATCTGTCTCTCCAGAGTCATAATGTTCTATGTAGGATCTAATAAAGGCACAACTTCTTCACAATATCAATGGACACATAGTATTTCCGGGGGGTGGGGACCAGGTTCCTGTAAAGATCTTAAGTGGTAGATTGCCAGGTATTTGATTATTTAGTATCTATCTCTGAAGACTTGGTTTCAGTTCTGTGCCCTTAACTATTTCTGTGATTTTTTTGGGGGGGGATTTCTTCAGTTTTAAAATAACTGTTACAGTATATTGTAAAATGTAGGAAAATATGTTCTTACAGTTTCAGTATTGTTTTTTTGGGGGGAGGTATTTTTGAGACAGGGTCTCCCTTTAGTCCCATCTGGCCTGGAGCTCACTATGTAGACCAGGCTGGCCTTGAACTCACAGAGATCCACCTGCCTCTGCCTCCTAGACTGCTGGGATTAAAGGCGTGAGCCACCATGGCCGGCAGTATTGTTAATAAATTTTTCTGGACATAAAAAAAGAACTCCCCCAAACAAAACCACAAATAAATAGCTGCTCATTTGGGGCTAGAGAGATGGCTCAGTGGTTAAGAACACTGACTGCTCTTGCAGAGGGCCCAGGTTCAATTCCCAGCATCCACATGGTGGCTAAGAACCGTCTTTAGTGCCGGGTGTGGTGGCTTATGCCTTTAATCCCAGTACTCTGGGAGGCAGAGGCATGCAGATCTCTGTGAGTTCAAGGCCAGCCTGGTCTACATAGCGAGATCCAGGCCAGCTGGGACTAAAGGGAGACCCTGTCTCAAAAAGACCAAAGGGGAAAAAAAAAAAAGAAAGAAAATATATGCTCATTTATAACTATGTACTATAGATATATGTGCATTTAGTTAGTTTCTTTTTCTTTTGAGGGACGGTCTCACTGAGTACCTCACGTGTGCCTGCTTACCGAGATCCTCCTACCTCATCCTCCTAAGTGGCAGGATTATGGGGGTATGCAACCACACCCAGTTTCAGATAGATTTTTAAAAATATTATTGTTATTTTTGAGACAGGGGTCTCCCTGTAGTTCCAGCTGTCCTGGAACTCACTCTGTAGACCAGGCTGGCCTTGAACTCACAAAGATCCACCTGCCTCTGCCTCCCAAGTGCTAGGATTAAAGGCATGCGCCACCATGCCCGGCTTGTTTTTTATTTTATTATATTTTTTAATTTTTATTATTTTTTAATTTTTTTGGTTTTAGATAGTTTTAAGGATTGAATTGGCAGACTATTTCTTCAGGTTTATAATACTTTAGATTTTTCTTTATCATTTGCATTTTGAATGGCTAAATAACAGTCTTTGTGGAAAAAATGACTTTTGAACACTTTTTTATTCCTTTTTATTTTATTTTATGCATATGAGTATAATGCCTACATGTAGGTAGGTGTGCCCATATGGTACAGTGCCCTCGGAGGTCAGAAGAGGGTGTCAGATCCCCTGGAACTGGAGTTACAGACAGTTGTTAGCCACTATGTAGGTGCTGGGCATTGAACCCAAGTCCTCGGCAGGAGGCTCTTACCCTCTGAGCAATCTTTCCAGCCTCTCTAACACTTCTTTACAGCTCATACACTTGCCTCCTTGCGGCTCTGCAGTTATGGCTGATGAACCTGGAAAGCCAAGTTTTCTAGTACAAGCAGGTAGATGCCTGCTTTAGGCGGAGGCATGGCTCAGCAGTTCAGAGCATGCGCTGCTTTGCCAGGACTGTGGTTGCAGCACCCATGTTGGGTGGCTTACCACTGCCTGTAACTAGCTCCAGGAGATCCACACAGTTTTCTGGACTTCATGGGCACCTGCACTCCCGTGTGCATACATGTGCATATATGTGCATACATGCACGACTAGTTAAAAATAAAATAGTCAAAAAGAATCTTCCCTCTTCTGGAAAGAACTAGAAAATAACTCCAATCTGTAAAGCATGTGCATGTGTGTGTGTGTGTGTGTGGGGAGACAGAGATAGATAGATAGATAGATAGATAGATAGATAGATAGATGATAGAATGAATGGTTTCAAAAGAAATTTTTCTTGGATGATTTCGAATAAAACACATCGTTCTATTTACTTGCTGAGGGACTAAAGGGAATTCCTGTCTCAAAAAGACAAAAAGAGAAAAAGATAAAAAAAAGAAAAAGAAAAAGAAGAAGACCTTTCTACTAAATTAGAATGTAAGGGGTGGCAGTGGAGCTCAGAGGTGGGACGCTTGCCGAACATGCATAAAGCTGTGGGGTCAGTCCCTAATTTTTTTTTTTTTTTTTTTGTCTTTTTGAGTCAGGGTCTCCTTTTAGTCCCAGCTGGCTCAGAACTCGCTATATAGACCAGGCTGCCCTTGAACTCACAGAGATCTGCCTGCCTCTGCCTCCCGAGTGCTGGGATTAAAGGTGTGCGCCACCACATCCTGCTTAATCTTAAATAAATGAGACTAATTAAAAAAATCTTTTTAATTTTTATTTTCTGTGTATGAGTGTTTTGCCTGCATGTGTGTAAATGTTTCACATGCATGCAATGCCTGTGCAGGCCAGAAGAGGGCACCAGGTTCCCCAGAACTGGAGTTACAGACAGTTGTTAATGGTCATGTGGGTGCTTGGAACCAAACCTGGGTCCTCTTCCAAGAACAGCCAGTGCTCTCCAGCCCCTGAGACTATAATGTTTTAAAGTGTTAGGTATTTTGAGATTTTGGCTAAGAAAATTTATTTCGGGGGCAGGAGAGATGGTTCAGCGGTTAAGAGCACTGACTGCTCTTGCAGAGGACCTGGGTTTGATTGCCAGCACCCACATGGTGACTAAGAACCATTTTTTAGTGCTGGGCGTGGTGGCACACACCTTTAATCCCAGCATTTGGGAGGCAGAGGCAGGTGGATCTCTGTGAGTTCAAGGCCAGCCTGGACCACAGAGCGAGCTTCAGGCCAGCTGGGGCTATAGGGAGACCCTGTCTCAAAAAGCCAAAAAAAGAGAAAATTCATTGTTTTAAAGTTTTTGGAATTTTTGCTTAGACACTGTGTTATTTGCTCTTTAATTGTTTATAAATGGAAGGAATGTAATCTCATTTAAATACAACTGAAACTAAAGAGTTTTATTGTCATTTAAATAATTATACTTCACTCAGGCATGTCTGAAAATAGATAATCAAATATTCCCCAGTATCATATTTCCTCTAATGGTGTAATATAGCTGGGATTTAAATGTTTTTTAAACATTTAAATGTTTAAAAATGTTTGCTTTCCCTGTCATCAGTGTGCTAATTGTTCATCTTTTTTTTTTATTGCTTTGTTATTTTAAATTTCACTGAAATTGAATTAAAGCTGATACAGAGGGTGAGAAGAAATTAATGTCAATCAGTATAAATAAACTCAAAGTAATCCACCATTTCTCCCTTAGGAACCTTGGGTAATGTGGAGCATGGGAACCAGTATCATGTCAAATTGATGTATGAGCACAGTCTCCAGAGAACAGCCTGCAATATGGCATATGGGCCATTCGGTGGTGTGAAAGGTAATCTGTTTTGAATCATGCTTATGCCATTTCAAGTGGTAGGTTCACACTATCTGGTCATATAAAAATAGAATATTATGTGGTTCGAATCTCACAGAATTAAAATAGGTATTTTGGTGAAAGTTTTATATCTAAATACTGAAAATAATTAAAAAGTTAACTTTGTTTTTGTTTTTTTTTTTGAGATAGGGTCTCCTTGTAGCTAGCCCCAGCTGTCCTGGAACTCATTATGTAGACCAGACTGGCCTTGAACTTACAGAGATCTGCCTGCCTCTGCCTCCTGAGTTCTAGGATTAAAGGCATGTGCCACCATGCCCCGCTAAAAGTAAACTTTTGACAGTGTATGTATTTGATATTCACAAAACTTGTTTTCTTAAATGGCCTACACAGTTTTTCCTGAATATCTCAACTGCAAATTTTGTCTTTGATAAGCTGATTGAAAACGAGCTCTTCTGTGGTAGAGCTGGGTGCCTGACCCCGTCAGTGGAACGAAGGGCTGATCTGTTGATCAGCTCTGCTACACAGCCTAAGAGAAGGTGCAGCTCTTCCCAGCCTCCCATCTTCAGCCTTCTGTGGATTATTTCTGCACAAGAGTGGCTGGAATAGAGGACAGATGGAGGCTGAATAGAGACTGACATTGCTTACCCAACCATGATTTCTGGCTCGAAGGACAGTGATGTGAGAGGAAAGGCCCCTCCTCCAAATTCCACAAGGAAAAATCTTTATCTAAGCAGGTGCTACTGGTATCTTTGGGTCTGGGGGTGGATTTTTTTTTTTTTTTTTTTTTTTTTTTGGGACAGGGTCTCCCTTTAGTCCCAGCTGGCCTGGAGCTCACTCTGTAGACCAGACTGGCCTTGAACTCACAGAGATCTGCCTGCCTCTGCCTCCCAAGTTCTTGTATTAAAGGCATGTACCACCAAGCCCAGCCTGTATTTCTTTTTTAAGTGAAAAAAAAAAAAAAAAAAAAAAGGACTTCTCTGGGGCTGGAAAGATTGCTCACTGGTTAGAGCACTTGCTACCCTTACAGATGACCCGGGTTCAGTTCCTGTCACCCACATGGTAAGTTACAGCCTTCTGTAACTCTAGTTCCAGGGGATCTCTCTTTTGGCCCCTGTGGGCACCATCCATGCACATAAAAAATAAATCTTTATAAAGAAGGGAGGGAGATCCTCCTGCAGTATGGCCTTCCAAACCCCAAACTTCACATACACCAGGGTGCTGAGACAGTTCTTATTTGTAGCCCAACCACTCTCACTGTACCATAACATGCTAAAAGAGGATGGTGCTGGGTTTAGAGCAGGAGGTCCTGCAGTGACCCTGTATGATTTTTCTGGTTGTGTTTGCATGTATGTGCATGTATCACCTGCAAAACATAGATTAGGAATTTCAGTATTTCAACTCTTTTGGGGTTTATGTTTTTATGACTTTATTGTATTGCAGAAGTTACTTCTGTAATTACATTTTTTTTAATTACATGAGAAAATGACTGCACTTTTGAGTGCCCTTCATTTGTTATGAATGCAGTAGCAGTATGAGGTGAGGTCCTGGCATAGATGAATTTGGACAACCTATAATCAATTTTGAATACTTTTGATCATGATGTGCAAATAGATGTTTTGCATAAGTTAAGTAGCATGAAATCAAACATTTGGCTAGGTTATAGGATTACTTGATTGAGTCAAAGGAATGTTTGGGTTATTTAAGGAGAACATGTACAGTTAAATTAAGAGTGAGAAGAAGAGCTGGGGTTCGGAGAAGAGGTACAGTATTAGTGAAGTGCCCCCTTCTACCTGTAGCTTTTATAGTTGGTAATCACTGTTATTTAAAGAAATATGGCATTGTTAGGGGGGACTAATCTCCCTTGTCTAATTAGTTATTTTTGATTTGTTTCACCAAATTTCCAAAAGCAAATTGCTAAGTTCTGTGGATCTGGGTGGGTGTGGCTCATGCCGGTACTCTCAGTACTCAGGAGGGTTTCGATGAAGTCTAGGGCAGCCTAGGGTATATAGTGAGTTCAAGGCCAGCCTGGGATATAGAGTATGACCCTGTCCCAATCAGTCAGTCAATCAATCAATCAATCAACCAATCAACCAATCAATCAAATGAAATTCTAAATATCTGGAGTCCAAAAAATGAGAAGAAAAGTGTGTTGGGTCAGTAAAAGTGTTTTTGTATGTGCGTGTGTATGTGTGTGATAGCTCTTCAGATCACATCTAAAATGCTCTATAGGTTAAATTGGGCTTTTTATTATCAGACCATGGTAGCCCAACTAAAATAAAGACATTCTTGCCTCTGTGTAGCATTTTTATTGGTTATTTAAAGGACTTTCCAAGGAATGGGATAGGGTTCACAACATGCTTCTCAAAATATGGGATGGTGGGGCTCTGGATGTAGTTCAGTAATAGGGTGTGTGCTTAGCATTTATGAGGCCCCAAGTTCTGTTCATAGCAGCAAAACAAATGAGCAAACAAATGAAACAATGCCATCCCACAGAAAGCACCCTTGACATTTGAAGCACATTGTAGATGTAGGAAGGTCCCCCACCTTCCCTCCATCTTTCTTCCCCAAAGCAGATAGGCTCCCTGCGCTGAGAGGAACTTCTTTTCCTGAAATGAAGGGTTGCAGAGGAGAGTCTTACCGAGTAGCCTTGCTGAGATCTTCTTGTCCTTGACTCACAGCTTCTGTCCTATCACATGTATCTGGGATTTGTCCATCTCTTCATCCAGGTTGGGCTACAGACTCACAGGTTAAATTCTCCCTTCTGAACTCATTTGCTCCTGTCACAAAACCTTTATTAAATTTTTTGCATCCTTCTTTGAAGTGGTTAGAAAGATCTCAGCTATGGACCTAAAACGAGTGAGGAAGTGGTGTTTTCTTCCCTCACGAGGAGTAAATGCTACTAGTTGGAAACAGTGCATAACTTTGTGCTTATATAATACTTTTCTTCTCTTAGCTCTGAAGTTCTGCTTATATTTAAAAAGTGCCATTTGAAAAACACAAGGATCCATTCTGACATGCTTTACTTTTCTGTGGTTGAGAAGGAAAACATTTCACGATTTGAAACAGAAGGAGTCATTACTGCTGTGGGTTTGAAACAGTTATGTAAAACCATTGAGGTATCCACAAGAAGCACTGAAAAGATGGGGTATTAAGAAGTAGCCCTGGGGCTGGAGAGATAGCCTAGCGGATAAGAGAGCCGACTGCTCTTGCAGAGGACCTGGGTTCAATCCCCAGCACCCACATGGCGGCCGAAAACCATCTGTAACTCCAATTCCAGGGGAATCCAACACCCTCTTCTGACCTCTGTGGCAACGCACGACACGGGCACACAAACCTACATGCAGATAGTACATTCATACACATGAAAAATAAATAAATAAAATTAAAAAAAGAAGTAGCCCTACTGGGGTTAGTGGGAGGAATAGGGAGTTACTGCTGATGGTTACGATGTTTCTTTTTGGAGTGATGAAATGATTCTAACACAGGAATATAATGATGTTTGCAGAGTTGTGTGAGTCACTTACCGAGTTGTGCACTTTAAAGGAGTGAACTTAATGTATCGAAATAATATCTCTTTAAGACCATTTAAAAAGTTAGCTATATTGGCTGGGCATGGTGGTGCACATATTTATTTAATCCCAGCACTCAGAGGGCAGAGGCAGGTGGATCTCTGTGAGTTCAAGGCTAGTCTACATAGCATAGGGAGTTCCAGGTCAGCTGGGGCTGCAGGGAGACCCTGTCTCAAGAAAAAAAAATTAGCTATATCTGCTGCAGAAAGGTAACCATATAGTCTACACTGTTAGACATTGCTGTGGCCATATAAAATGATGCATTACTCTCATAAGCAGGTTAGCTCTTAGGAACCATGAACATGCTCTGGGATACTGCAGTATGACTTATTTATATATTTACAAGTGATCCAAAATATAGAAAAGTCATATGAACTTCCCATAGATTTGTATTTTCTTCTTTTTTTTTGTATTTTCTTCTTATTACTGCACTTTTTCCTTCAGTCTGTGTGTACACTGATGCATCTGTTTGATGTTTAGAGAAACTAGAGGTGAGCTAACCGGGGAATGACTATGGTTTTGAAATTGTTAAAAATTATGTGTGTGCATATACACACACGTGTGTACTATGGTATATGTGTGTGACGTGTGGGCATGCTTGTGTGTGTGGGGGTGTGCTCCTATGTTTGTGTGTGCAGATGCCAGAGGAGGACATCCGGTGTCATGTGTACCTATCATTCACTGCCTTATTCCCACGATACGAGTCTCTCACCAGTGAGCCCCAGCGAACCTTCTGTCTCTGTGTCGTCTCCCCCAGCACTGGGGTTGTGGGTGCTCATGACTGTGTCCACCATTTAATATGTGTTTTTGGGATTTGAACTCAGGTCTTCATGCTGATGCAACAAATGCTGTCATCCACTGACCCATCTACTCAGCCCATGACTAATTAAAAAAAATTTATTACATTAAATTTTTTTTGTCTCCCTGTAGAAAATTTATTACATTAAATTTTTTTTTTTGTTTCCCTGTAGCTCTAGCTGGCCTGGAACTTGCTTTGTAGACCAGGCTGGACTCAAGGTCACAGAGATCCACCTGCCTCTGGCTCTCAAGTGCTGGGATTAAAGGTGTGCCACATCATGCCCGGCTGTATTGTAAAATTTATTGTGTTTGTGTGTGCATGTGCCATGGCGTGTGTGGCTATGTTGTGACTAGGCATGTGGAGGACAGAGGACAACTTTTGGGAGTTGGTTCTTTCTTTCCATCTTATGGGTCCTTAGGTTCTCAGTCTTGTTAGGAGGAACCTTTATTCACTGAGCCCCATGACTAAGTTTTATGTATTGATCGAGTGCATTATTATAATGATACAAATTTTTGCTTGCTTAAGTATGTCTTTGTACATAAAATCTTGCCTATATTTCAAATTATTTCCTTAAGACCTATTTTAAGAAGGTTTTAAGCTAGGCCTGATGGCCCATACTTGTAATCCCAGCATCTGGGAGGCAGGATCCCTGGTCTGCATAGTGAATTCCAGGCCAGTCAAGGATGCACAGTTAGAGCCAATCTCAAACCAAAAACAAAACAACCAAACCAAATAAAAAAAAACTCCACAAAATGAAAACAACAGCAACAAAACCCCAACCAAAGCAAAGCCAACAAAAACCTAAACTAACAAACCAAGTCCTGGAGGATGGCTTTTCTGGTGAAGGTACCCAGCCTGAGTTCCATTCCAGGGACCCTGGTGACTGAAGGAGAGAACTACCTCCCCAGTGTTATCCTCTGATCTCCACATGCATAGTCACAGTAAACAAACACACACTGAATAAATAAGTAAAAATAGCATAAAATATTAAAAAAAAACCTTCACTGCAGATACATCTGACAAAGCATTGATTTCCAGAATATATAAACTACTCAAAAAACAAAGAAAAAAGGAAACAAATGACCCGCTCAATAGATGGAGCAAAGAACTGAACAGAGACTTCACAAGCGAGGAATTAGAGATATCTGAGAAACACCTCAAGAACTGCTCAACATCACTAATCATTAAGGAAATGCAAATGAAAACCACTTTAAGATATCATCTTACTCCAATAAGACTGGCTAGGATCAAGAAAACAAATGATACCAAGTGCTGGAGAGGTTGTGGGGAAAGGGGAACACTCATCCACTGCTGGTGGGAATGTAAACTCGTACAGCCACTATGGAAAGCAGTGTGGAGAACCCTTGGAAGACTTGGAATGAACTTGCCACCCGACCCAGCCATACCACTCCTGGGCATGTACCCTCAAGACTTACGCCACCACAGAGATACATGCACGGCCATGTTTATTGCAGCTCTCTTCACAATAGCAAGGAGCTGGAACCAACCTAAATGCCCCTCAACTGACGAGTGGATAGAGAAAATGTGGTACATCTACACAATGGAGTTCTATGCAGCAGTAAAGAAAGACGACATCACGAGCTTTGCAGGAAAATGGCTGGAGCTAGAGGACATCATGCTGAGTGAAGTAACACAGTCCCAGAAAAACAAACGACGAATGGTATCCCTCATCTGTGGATGCTAGTGCCAACTACCCAGTTGTAAGTATTTCTTGTGTAGGGCCCCCTGAGCTTTTGTACAAAGCAGTTGGGCATTTTGGAAACAACAACAACAACAGAAAAGACTGCATCAAAGAACTGACTGAAACGGTGAACTTCTGCTCAAAACAGTCAACTTCCCCATGGAAAATACTGAGAAAGACTGAGAGATGGAAAGCATGTTTGGCAGAATGCATGAGCTCTGGCGGGGTGGGGGAATGAGTGGGAACACGGGTCTAGATTTGTTAAAAAATAAATAAATAAATTTATGTGAAAAAAAAAAAACCCAAACCAAAAACAAAACAGAAACCCAAACAAAAAACAAAGACACTGCAAAAGTGTTACACTGCATGCCCATGATATACCAGGGGTTGCAGTGCATGTCCACGATATTAATTTTTTTATTTAATTTTATTTATTTCTGAATGTGTATGAATGTACTGTCTGCATGCAGGTTTGTGCACCCACCCGTGTCGTGCAATGCCGCGGAGGTCAGAAGAGGGTGTCGGATTCCCCTGGAACTGGAGTTCTCCTGGAATTGGAGTTTCAGATGGCTTTTGGCCGCCATGTGGGTGCTGGGGATCGAACCCGGGTCCTCTGCAAGAGCGGTCAGCGCTCTTAACCGCTAGGCCATCTCTCCAGCCCGCATGTCCATGATATACCAGGTGTTGCAGTGCATGTCCATGATATACCAGGTGTTGCAGTGTATGTCCATGATATACCAGGTGTTGCAGTGCATGTCCATGATATACCAGGTGTTACACTGCATGCCCATGATATACCAGGGGTTGCAGTACATGCCCATGATATACCAGGTGTTATAGTGCATACCCATGATATACCAGGTGTTGCAGTGCATGCCCATGATATACCTGGTTTTGCAGTGCATGCCCATGATATACCAGGTGTTGCAGTGCATGTCCATGATATACCAGGTGTTGCAGTGCATGCCCATGATATACCAGGTGTTACAGTGCATGTCCATGATATACCAGGTGTTACAGTGCATGCCCATGATATACCAGGTATTGCAGTGCATGCCCATGATATACCAGGTGTTACAGTGCATTTCCATGATATACCAGGTGTTGCAGTGCATGTCCATGATATACCAGGTGTTGCAGTGCATGTCCATGATATACCAGGGGTTGCAGTGCATGTCCATGATACATCAGGGGTTGCAGTGCATGCACATGATATACCAGGTGTTGCAGTGCATGTCCATGATATACCAGGGGTTGCAGTGCATGTCCATGATACATCAGGGGTTGCAGTGCATGCACATGATACACCAGGTGTTGCAGTGCATGTCCATGATATACCAGATGTTGCCGTGCATGCGCATGATACACCAGGTGTTGCAGTGCATGTCCATGATATACCAGATGTTGCCGTGCATGTCCATGATATACCAGGGGTTGCAGTGCATGCCCATGATATACCAGAGGTTGCAGTGCATGCCCATGATATACCAGGTGTTGCAGTGCATGTCCATGATATACCAGGGGTTACAGTGCATGCCCATGATACACCAGGGGTTGCAGTGCATGCCCATGATATACCAGGGGTTGCAGTGCATGCCCATGATTCTGTCACTAGGGAGGTGGAGACAGGAGGTCACCAGCGAGTGCAAGGCTAGCCTGGACTAGATGAGACCTTGTCAGAAAACAAACAAAAATCTACCTTGGGAAATATAGATGGGATGCTCTAGGCCTTGAGTTTGATCCTCAGCACTTGGAAGAAGTGCGAAATTATGAACACTGTTGTAAAATATGTTTTTTTCTTAACATGAAATTAATTGTAAAATGTACAGCACTTGGGTAGCCAAGGCTGCCTTTTAACTTGCTATGTAGCTGAAGCTGGCCTTGAAGTCCCTATTTTTTTGTTTGTTTGTTTTTGGTCTTTTCGAGACAGGGTCTCCAGGGTCTCCCTGTAGCCCCAGCTGTCCTGGAACTCACTCTGTAGACCAGGCTAGCCTTGAACTCACAAAGATCCGCCTGCCTCTGCCTCCCAAGTGCTAGGATTAAAGGTGTGCACCACCACGCCTGGCTTGAAGTCCTTATCTTTACCTGCTGAAAATGCTAGGATCACAGGTGTGTGACACCATACCACATCCAGCTTAATAGTGAGTCATTCTTTTTTTGTACCTTTTTGGTACAGAGTCTTCCTGTAGTCACAGCTGTCCTGGAACTCCGTATGTAGACCAAGGTGGTCTCTACCTCACAGAGATCTACCTGCCTACGCTTCCCCAGTGCTGGGGAAAGACGTGCACCACCACCCCCATAGTGAGTCATTCTTTTAACTTGGAAAGTTAGCTAGAGTTAACCAAACGGTGAAAAATGAACAGGGTTGCCGGGCGTGGTGGCACTCGCCTTTAATCCTAGCGCTTGGAAGGCAGAGGCAGGTGGATGTTTGTGAGTTCAAGGCCAGCCTGGTCTACAGAGTGAGTTCCAGGACAGCTGGAGCTACAGGGAGACCCTGTCTTGAAAAGACCAAAAAAGAAAAAAAAAAGAAAAAAAAATGAACAGAGTTTTAAAAAAGGAATCAAGTAAAAAGAAAGTCTGGTACTGTTTTACACAGATAACCTTCTTTAAAACAGGGGAAGGCTGTGCATCTCAATGAATTACCAGTAGATGGCAGTCCTGTACAATTTTGTGCCTTCCTGCCTTTGCCTTCAAGATAGAGTAAGAAGCGGACAGAATGTGGTGGCCCATGTCTATAATCTCATCAAATTTGAGGCCAGCCTTGGCCACATGAAACCCATCTCACAAAACAAAACGATAACAAAAAAAAAATCACTGAAAGAATTTTTATCCCCAAATCATTCCTTTTGCCTTAATAAATATAACTTCTTCACGTTGCAAAGAAATGTTTTTAAAACTTTATTAGGCAATATTTCATAGAAAATAATATGAACATTCTTTCTAGCTGTGCATCTGAAACTTTAATTTGCATTCGAGTCATAGCAAGACCATAATACAAATGTAGGTTCTGAGTCTCCTTAGTCTGACATTGAACCTGAGATTCTGAGTTTTTGATAGGATGTCAGGTGATGCCAATGTGCAGGCCCTGAGGCACACTGCAGCCTGCCTGCCAGGCCATTGCTCTGTGGAGGAAGTCTTCTAAAGGTTTTATAGGTTGAAAAATCTGCCCCAGATTTACTTAGGTAATTTAGGAAGATGAGGGATTCTAACTCAGGCTGCACTGAGATGCTGTGGGGTTAACTACACCAACTCCTATCTGGTTGCAGTAACATCTAAAGTGGCTTTCCTATCAGTAGGGAGTCAGTTTGGTTTGGCTAAACTTAAGTATGTAATAAAAAATTCTTTTTATTGCATTGCATTGCATTTTCTCTCTCTGTGTATGAGAGAGAGAGAGAGAGAGAGAGAGAGAGAGAGAGAGAGAGAGAGAGAGAAAGAGAGTGAGCAAGCCAGTCACTTGTGTGTGACTGGGGGGGGGATGGCTGTAGAGATGGCTCAGGTCTCTCGCTGCTCTTGCAGAGGACCCAGGTCTGGTTCCTAGCATCCACATGGCAGCCTACAACCTTCTGTGACTTCTGTTCCAGGGAATCCTTTGCCCTCTTCTGGCATTTTCAGGTACCAGACGTGAACCTGGTGCACATAGGTACATGCAGGGAAACATTCATACACATAAAATATAAATGAAAACAGATTTTTATGTGTATGAATGTACTGTCTGCATGTAAGTCTGTGCAGAAAACAGATTTTTTTTTTTAAGAAGCCAACCTGAGGGACCTGAGCTGGTTCTCCTTCTACCAGGTAGATCCTGAGGATCGAACTTGGGTCATGAGGCTTGGTGGCAAGCACCTTTACTCACTGTGGCCCCTAAGTATATAATTTTGAAAAAAATGTATTGAATAAGTTCTGGGTCATATATTTAGGTTTTCAGTTTGGCCTTTTTGGTTGGTACTTTGGTTTGTAAATGAGGTAACCCCTGACTCTCATATACACACACATTTTTTTTTTTTCTTCAGAAGGGGTTGTCTTTCAGGTTTAAATTTTTTCATGTGGTTTTTGAGACGGAGTCTTGCTGTATGGCTCTGGCTGGCCTGGTACTCGCTGTGTCATAGGCTGGCATCAAACTTGCTACAGTTGGCCTACCTCAGCTTCCCAAGTTCTGCAAGTGCAGGTGTGTAACACCATGTACAACTTGAAGATTCTGGGTTTTTTTTTTTGTCTTTTTGAGACAGGGTCTCCCTGTAGCCCCAGCTGTCTGGGAACTCACTCTGTAGACCAGGCTGGCCTTGAACTCACAGAGATCCGCCTGCCTCTGCCTTCTGAGTGGAAACTTGAAATTCTATACTGCCTGGTTTTTATGTCATGACTTTCTCATTTTCAGCATTCCCTTTATCAAAATTTCTATACTTTTTGCTATAATGAAATCATGTTCTCAGTTCTCAGAGGAATATTTGAAACATAAGGACCCATGGAAAAGAGAAGGTCCATGATGTAGCGCTACTTACCAAACAACCTCCACTGGCCTATGAGCACAGAATGGAAAGTGACCCAAATGGCCAGCCCTTAGCCAGTCCACAAAAAGGGAGCAGCCAGGGCTGTAGAAATGACTCAGCAGTTAAGAGCACTGGCGGCTCTTGCAGAGGACCTGGGTTCAGTTCCCAGTACCTACATGGTAGGTAATAACTGTCAGTAGCTCCAGTTCCAGGGGATACAACACCCTTTTCTGACTTCTACGGACATTGCACAACAAAGGTGCACTTACACACATGCAGACAATACACTCATACATGTAAAATAAAACAAAATATTTTTTTAAATAATAAGATATTTTTAAAAAAGGGAGCAGCCTTTGAACATATATTTATCATGTATAAAGCTTGGTGGTGTATAATATTGAGACACATAGAAAGGATGAGAGTAAATATCTTGAAAGGATATATTTTATTAACAGGAGAGATGTTATCAGTTATCTACTGTATTTTGTGCAATTGCTTTTAATCTGGTTAGTTATCATTTTTCAGACTAAAAAACCAGAGCTAAGAGAAGGTAGTGGTCTTGCTCCAAATCAGTGAAGATTTGAGTCTAGAGCTATCCAATCTCAAAGCCATGTTCTTTTTAACATATTACCTGTTTAATTGCCTTGCTAGTTAGAAAGCCTGTGCAGAGCCTGAGCGAGGATGGAGAAAGCTATCTTTTTTTTTTTTTTTTTTTTGAGAAAGGTATTTTTCTATACTAAAGGGCAGAGACCATATCTTTTGTTAATTTTATGTGTGCAGTTATTGGCACATAAGTGTTAAATAAATATTTTTAAAAGATTGAACCAAGTAACCACATGATTGGATCCCTTCATGCTTAAAGTTGTAGGGGGAACTGGACTGGAGGATCATTCTTCAATGTCATCAAAGTCATATACAAGAAACCCATAGCCAACATCATCCTGAATGGAAAATAGTTAGAAGCATTCCCCTTAAAGGCAGGAACATGGCAAGGCTGC
The DNA here is from genome assembly GCA_009823505.1 of Rhizomys pruinosus. Classification (NCBI taxonomy): domain Eukaryota; kingdom Metazoa; phylum Chordata; class Mammalia; order Rodentia; family Spalacidae; genus Rhizomys; species Rhizomys pruinosus. Next base: position 176,178 of record VZQC01001447.1, read on the forward strand.
CCACTATTGCCAATCCTCTTCAATATAGTGCTTGAAATGCTTGCTAGGGCAATAAGATGAGAAAGTGAAATTAAAGGAGTACTAATTGGAAAAGAGGAAGTCAAGCTATCCCTTTTTGCAAATGATATGATAGTTTACCTAAGGGATGCTAAAAATTCCACCAGAAAACTCCTAGAAACAAATCAAGACTTAAAGTGTTGGGATATAAAATTAACTACAAAAATAAGTAGCTTTTCTTTACACCAACAACAAGCAGCCGAAGAAGGAATGTAAGGAGACCTTCCTACTCACAATAGCATAAAAAAGTAATAAAATACCTGGGAACAAACCTAACCAAAGATACCAATGATCTCTACAACAAAAATCTTAAACCTGAAGAAGGAGATTGAAGAAGATATCAGAAGATAGACTCCCCATGCTTATGGATTGGAAAAATTAATATAGTAAAAAGGCCCTTCTACCCAAATTAGTATACAGATTTAATGCAATCCCAATTGAAATTCCCATGAGTTTATTCACAGACTTGGAAAAAAAATCCTTAAATTCATATGGAAAAACAAAAGACCCTGAATAGCCAAAGCAACCCAGAGTGAAAAGAGCAATACAGGGGGATCACTATACCAGACTTCAAACTATATTACCGGGCTATAGTCATAAAAACAGCCTGGTACTGGCACAAAAACTGACTTGTAGACCAGTGGAGCAAAATTGAGGATCCAAACTTGAGCACACACAATTTCAGCCATCTCATATTTGACAAAGGGGCCAAGAAGACTCAATGGAGGAAAGACAGCATATTCAGCAAATGATGTTGGCAAAACTGGATCACCACTTGTAGAAGAATAACACTAACCCCTTACCTCTCTCCCTGTACAAAAATCAACTCAAAATGGATAAAAGACCTCAACGTGAAACCTGAAACTCTGAAGATGATAGAAGAAAAGGTTGGCAGCAACCTACAAGACAGGCGTAAGAGAAGACTTCCTAAATCAGACAGCTGCTGCAAGGGTAGTGAGGTCGACAATTGACAAGTGAGGCCTCATTAAACTCAAAAGCTTCTGTACAGCAAAAGAAACAATCAGTGAAGTGAAGAGAAAACCGACAGAGTGGGAGGAAACCTTCACCAGTGATACATCTCACAGAGCATTGACTTCTAGAATATATAAACTACTCAAAAAGCAAAGAAATAAGAAAACAAATGACTCACTCAAGAGATGGAGCAAAGAGCTGGACAGAGGCTTCACAAGTGAGGAAATGATGGTTCATTTTTTTTTTTTTTTTTTTTTTTTGGTCTTTTTGAGACAGGGTCTCCCTATAGCCCCAGCTGTTCTGGAACTCACTCTGTAGACCAGGCTGGCCTTGAACTCGCAAAGATCCGCCTGCCTCTGCCTCCCAAGTGCTAGGATTAAAGGCGTGCGCCACCACGCCCGGCTTTTTTTTTTTTGGTGATGGTTCATTTTTTAATGAACATTAAAAAATGTTCAGCATCTTTAATAATTAAGGAAATGCAAATTAAAACAACTTTAAGATATCATCTAACTCCAATAAGACTGGCCGTGGTCAAGAAAACAAATGATACCAAATGCTGGGGAGGTTTTTGGGAAAGGGGAACACTCATCTACTGCTGGTGGGAATGGAAACGTACAACCACTATGGAAAGCACTATGGAGAACTCTGAAGAGACTCAAGATGAGTCTACCACCTGACCCAGCCATACCACTCCTGGGTATATATGCACAAGCCTCGTTCTACCACAGAGATACATGCACAGCCATGTTTATTTTACCTCTTCACAATAGTGAAGAGCTGGAACCAACCCAATGCCCCTCAACCAACAAATGGATAGAGAAAATGTGGTACATCTACACAGTGGGCTTCTATGCAGTGGTAAAGAAAGATGGCATCATGAACTTTGCAGGTAAATGGATGGAACTAGAAGATATTATGCTAAATGAAGTTACATGGTCCCAGAAAAGCAAAGGACGAATGGTATCCATCATTTGTGGATGTTAGCACCAAGCACCAAGTTGTAAGGCAAACTGAGCAACATCAACATTATATACTCCTTTCCCTGAAAGCAACTATGCTCTGATAATGTAAATCCCTTAACAGGCTCTAGAATTAACCCACCACTTTTTTGTTCCCCACCACTTATTTTTAGACTTTGTAATCTTGGTATATGGGTGGAGGATATGTAGGCATATTTTGGAGTAATATAAATTTAAAAAGGAAAAATGTGAATCCTGAAATATGATATGTAAATGACAGTTTGTGTACAGATGATATAGTTTTGGTATAGGTGTGATATATGTATATGCATATGTTGGAGTGATACAGATTGGAGAGAACAACAGCAGAGGAACAGGGACAGGGAATTGATTGAAACAGTAAAGTTCCCCCAAGGACAATAATCTTCTGCTTTGAAAAAACTTTGAAAAGAATCAGAGCGAGATACAGGGCAGGGATGGCAGGATGCATGAATTCGGATGGGGTGGCGGGCGTTGAAGACAAGATGAGTCTAGATTGGACTGAGAAACGATGTATGAAACAAATAACTTCAATAAAAATGTTTAAAAAAGATTGAACCAAGAAACCACATGATTGGACAAGGCTGATATGCTTGTTAATCTTTCAGAGCTGTGAAAAATACCTGAGAAAATCGGCTCACGGTTTTGGAGGCTGCAGCCTATGTTGGCCAGCTTCGCTGTTGTGGGTCTGAGGTGAGGCTGAACGTTATTGTGGGGAGCATGTGGCAGAGCAACACAGCTCAGTCCATAGCACAGGAAGCAGACAAGGGTCTGGGACCAAGGTATGCTTCCCCAAAGCATGCCCTGAGAACCCCACTTCCAAGCCTGGGCCCCATAGCCTACAGTTTCAGCTATTTCAAAATAGTGTGAGCAGCTAGGTACCAAGCATTCAGCACAGGAGCCTGTGGGAAGCATTTCATACTCCCAGCATATCAGCCGAAGTCACACACGTCACTTAGCTGACGTCAAGCCAGGCTTTCAGGGCTATTTTTTAGAACAAATATTATCCTTATATTATCATTCTAGGCAACATTTGGTATTTATTTTTCTTCTTTACTAGACATGGCTTGAATTTCTACCACAGTGTACAAGTTAGGGTCATCTCTGTCTTCCATAGTGATAAAGTAGAGGTGATTACCAGCCCCCCGGGGTCACCTTTATTCAAAATTATTTTCCATTATGCCATGTGCCACATTCCTGTGAGTCAAGCTTGCCAGTAGAAATAAGTTCTTGCTGGGCGTGGTGGCGCACGCCTTTAATCCTAGCACTCGAAGGCAGAGGCAGGCGGATCTTTGTGAGTTCAAGGCCAGCCTGGTCTACAGAGTGAGTTCCAGGACAGCTGGGGCTACAGGGAGACCCTGTCTCGAAAAGACCAAAAAAAAAAAAAAANTGGAGTTATGTCCAGTTCTAGGAGACTTCTGACCAGAGAACATTGCATGACACGGATGGGATGCACTTACATGCATGGAAGCAGGCAATATGCTCATACACATAAAAATAAATTAAAAATTTTAAAGATAATAAATAAATAGGTAAATGAATAAATAAACTTTTAAAAATATTAACTTGATATTAAATGCCACATGCTACTTCTCTTAGTCCCTGTTTACTCTTGCTCTCTCCTAGGCCCTTGCTCATAGTTTTCTGTCTCTTTATCTCTGTCAGCTCTACCTCCTGAAAGATTGTAGTTTTCCTTCAGCCCCTTATTAAACTTGTTAGGGAATTCTGCTGCTCTCCTCTCTCTCTCTCTCTCTCTCTCTCTCTCTCTCTCTCTCTCTCCCTCCCTCTCTCTCCCTCCCTCCCTCTCTCATTCGCTCCCTTTCTGGTATTGGAGATGGAACCCAGGACCCAGGGCATGTTAATTAAGCACTTTACCAACAACCCCCAGCCCAGTGTATCCTTAATTTCTAAGAACTCTTTTCTTTGGTCTCAAAATTTTGTTCTTGTTCAGTTGTTTGTTTTGAGGCAAGGTCTGAGTAACCCTGGTAGGCCTGGAATTGACTGTGTAGACCAGGATGACCTTGAAATTGGATTACAGGTGTCATTACACCTGGCCCTTTTGGCCTCTCTATTTTTTAGACAGGGTCTCACTATGTAGCACTAGCTGGCCTGGAACTCACTATATAGACCAGGCAGGTCTTGAATTCACAGAGATCTGCCTGCCTCTGCCTCTTGACTGCTGAGATGTAAGGTATATGCCACCACACCTGGCCACAGTGTAATCCTCCTACTCATGCTAAAAATTACAGTGCTTTATATTACTTTTCTTTTTTTTATTTTTTATTTTTTGGTCTTTTTGAGACAGGGTTTCCCTGTAGCCATAGCTGTCTGGCACTCACTCTGTAGACCAGGCTGGCCTTGAACTCACAAAGATCCACCTGCCTCTGCCTCTGCCTCCCAAGTGCTAGGATTAAAGGCGTGCCTCACCACACCCAGCATGAACAGTCAGCACTCTTAACTGCTGAGCCATCTCTCCAGCCTCCCATTATTAATTTTTTAAATATTTGGTTTGTTTTTGTTTTTTGTCTTTTTGAGAAGGGGTCTCAACTGTAGCCCCAGCTGGCCTGGAACTCACTATGTAGACCAGGCTGGCCTTGAACTCACAGAGATTTGCCTGCCTCTGCCTCCTGAGTACTGGGATTAAAGGTGTGTGTCAACATGCCTGGCCTCTATCATTAATTTTTAATGTGGCATTCAGACTGCTGAGTATTTGTGATAATGCTCATGGACCAAAATGTTTTGGGTTTTAAACAATTATTTAAATAATTTAATATTTATTATAAGAGAAATTTCATCTTTATTTTAACACTTTGTTTGGGAGAGATCTCACATAGTGCAGGCTTATCTTGAGCTTTCTATGTGGCCAAGAATGAATATAACTCAGTCTTCCTGTTTCTACCTCCTGAGCACCTGGATTACAGGCATGCACTACCATGCCTGGTTACTGCAGTATTGGGATTGAAACCCAGGGTTTTGTGCATGCTGGGCAGGCAATCTACTAACTGAGTTACACCTCAGCCCCAGCATTCTCTCTGGAGATAGATCTTGCTTTGTAGTGCTAGCCACCCTTGAACTTGTGATCCTCCTCCCTCAGATGAGGGAGTGCTGGGAGTTCAGGTGTGAGCTACCCTCCTTAGTATCCTTAATCCTTCTGTCTTTTCTGTGCATTGTGGAAGTTCATTTTCCTTGAACTCTGATTTTTCTTCCAGTCAATGGAACCTTAGAAAAGTAGAATTTTTATAAAGAAATTTTATTGTCATAGTACAGACATCACATGCCATGGTGTGGCCTGGAGAGCTCTGGCAGGACAGCAGTCCCTCATTTGTGACTGACTGAGGTGGAAATTAAACACTTTGTATAGGCTCAGTACGTTTGAACTCTAATTGTCAGCAAAAGTCCTGAACAGAATTTTACCAGTGGTGCATATAAGGATGGTGGAATATTTTTTAAATCATAAAATGTCTTCTGTGAACTTGGATGACATTATATTGTCACATAAATAAAAATTATTGATTTTTTTGGAATAAAAGGATCACCAAAGAAAATACTGAAGTGAGGGATAAGAACTTGCCTTTTGCCTCATCTTGAGGCAATCTTAGACTATTAGATCCTCACTCTTCAATAACTTCTAATTCTCTGAACTGGAGCCCTTTTCTTGTCTGCTCAGGGGATGTGTTAGTGGCCACATGCTGTTTCGGAGAGGCTGTTGCTCCTAAAGCTCCCTGGATCCTTTGATTGCTGTCCAGACAGTGAACCGAATGCTTGGCTGGGGTGAAGGAACAGCCAGAACACAGCCTTGTTTCTTGTGTGGGCGTGTTAGTGCTAATAAAAGATTAATGCTATTTTCCGCTCAGGGAATTAATGGATACTCTTTTGATAGTTCTTGGTTCACCAGTGAATCATATGGCCTCCATTTTTCTAATGTTTAAGATTAAATGTTAGAGACCAATGTTAGAGACGACTCTCTACGGTAGGTAGTGGCTTCTGTTCCTGTCTAGGCATTGAAGTAAGGTGTTTTATGACACTGGAGAGCTTCTCTCATTTGCTTTTAACTCCTTTATGGATCCACAGTGAGAAATCAAATCAAGGGGATAACAGGGCTGAATCTCATCCTCTGCTGGGTTTTTTCCTCTAGCACTTTTTATAAAATCTCTATTCCAAGACCCATTGAACAATACTACTTTCAGACATCAGCTTTCTATATATTATGATACATCAAACCTTTAGTTCCTGGAAGTCTGAGAATTTTGTCACATAATTATTTAAAGTTTTTTTTTTGTAAAGGTGAATTCTTATTATTTACTCAATAGAAATTTAGTGGTTAAATACCAGCTTCCCTGCTAACTGCTCAGTCAGGAAAGCTAAATGATCATTTGAAGCTTCTTGAAAAAAAAAATTTAACTTGTTTCTGGTGGCTAAATGTCCTGACAGAAAAGTTTGCATCAGCACCTTTGACCAAAGATGGTTGACTCTGGTGGCCTTGGGTGGGATGTGGGGCCATAGTCCTATAACCCCAGCTATTTGGGAGATGGAGCTAAGAGCATCCTGAGTTAGAGGCTAGCCTGAGCAAGTTAGTGAAATCTTATATCAAAAAGTTATAGGTTTTAAAATTATTATTTCAAATTTTAAGTATTTTATTCTTTTTATTTTATGTATATGAGTATATTGCTTGCATGTATATAAATGCACTGGTGTTGTACAATGCCTACAGAGGTCAGAAGAGGGCATAAGATCCCCTGGAACTGGAGTTATGGATGCTTGTTAGCTGCCACATGGGTGCTTGGAACCAAACCTGAGTACTTTGCAAGAGCAGCCAGTGTTCTTAACTGCTGAGCCATCTCTCCAGCCTTCCCCCTGCCTTTTTTTTGGGGGGGGGATCTTTTTGAGACAGGGTCTCATTGTAGCCCCAGCTGTCAAACTCACTATATAGACCAGGTTGGCCTTGAGTTCAAAGAGATCCACCTACCTCTGCCTCCTGAGAGCTGGAATTAAATGCATGTACCACCATGCCCAGCTTTATTTTGTTATTGTTATTATTACTTTTTTTGGTCTGTTGAGACAGGGTTTCCCTGTAGTCCCAGCTGACCTGGAAGTTGCTATGTAGAACAGGCTGGTTTTGAACTTACAGAGATCTACCTGCTTCTGCCTCCTGACTGCTAGGATTAAAGACTTGTGCCACCATGCCTGGCTAATTTATTTATTTTTTTTTTTGAGACAGGGTTTCATTGTATATTCCAGGTCAGTCTGGAACTCACTATGTAGCCTAGGGTGGCCTTGAACTCATGGTGATCCTTCTGTCTATCCTCCCAAGTGCTAGAATTACAGGTGTGTGCTATTAAATTCTTGGATAGAATTTGACCATTTTAAATCTCTATATATTTTTGATCCTGTTCCTTATTTTAAGACTGGGGTAGCTAAGCTATTAAGTATTTTATTCAGTTGAGAAGGGAAATGATAGCCACAGACTATTCAAATGACATTGTGACGGACTGGGTTCCAACAATCTGGGTAGGCCGATGCACCAGTGAACTTGCAGCACCTAGGAGGCTGACATGGAGGGATCGCGGGTTTGAGATCAGCATGGTCTATATAGTGAGACTCTGAAAAAATAGGAACTAAATGTGCCTAATGGTGTCCACTGTGGCTCAGGGTGCCCATGTATAAGATGACTGAGACAGCCGGGTGTGGTGGCGCATGCCTTTAATCCTAGCACTTGGGAGGCAGAGGCAGGCGGATCTCTGTGAGTTCAAGGCCAGCCTGATCTACAGAGTGAGCTCTAGGCCAGCTGGGACTAAAGGGAGACCCTGTCCAAAAAGAGAGAGAGAAAAAGATGACTGAGACTCTGGGCTCAGTTCTCAGCACACCAGTGCATTAGTGCCACCAGTAAAGGATGTGTATAAGACTTAAGATCATCTTTTTAGTAGAATTTAGAGTGTGATGTCCAATTTGGGGGCAAGAATTAATAAAACTACACTGGATATCCCAATTCTGATCCTTTTCACCAATGTAAAATATCCAAAAATATTGAGAGTAGAATTCTATTATTAGTAGGCATGCTTTATGTGGAAGAATGGGATTATATATATTTAGTTCTTTTACTTTAAAACTCAAATGTAGCTGGGAGTGGTGGCGAACACCTGTAATTTCAGCATTGGGGAGGCAGAAACAGGCGGATCTCTGTGAGTTCAAGGCCAGCCTGGTCTATGTAGTGAGTTCCAGGCCAGCTGGGGCTATAGGGAGACCCTGTCTCAAAAAGACCAACACCCCCTCAAATGTATGCCTTCCACATTTTGTATAGTATATACTTTATCACCTCTGGCTAATTCAGAATAGCAGAATGATTAAGCTTGGCATATCACAGTAAGTCTGTGAACAGTGTCTTAATATTTGAATTGCATTTCTACTTAAGTTAAAAATGAGTTCACACTGGGCTGCAGAGATGGCCTAGCAGTTAAGAGTGACGATTGCTCTTGCAGAGGACCTGGGTTCGGTCCCCAGCACCCACATGGCCGCTAAGAACCGTCTTTAACTCCAGTTCCAGGGGAATCCGACACCCTCTTCTGACCTCTGAGGCATTGCACGACACGGGTGCACAGACCTACATGCAGACAGTACATTCATACACTTAAAAAAAATAAATAAAATAAAAAAAATGAGTTCACACTGAAATTTGTGAATGAAAATCCTTGGACTGAAGTTATGGCTCTTTGAGTAAAGCTCTTATCATGCAAGCATTAGGACCTGAATTCAAATCCCTAGAAACGATGTAAAGTCAGCTGCAGCAGTGTGCATTTGTAACCCCAGTGCTCTCAGGTGGGAGGTTGGACAGGAAAAAAAAATACCTAGAAGCTGGTAGACCAGTTAGCCTGATGTGTTATGGTGAACATCTAAAAGAGAGATGCTATCTCAAACAAGGTGGAAGGCCAGAAACTGGAACCTAACCTGCATACTGTGGCATGTGTATACCCACACTAATACACATGTGCACATACAATAACATGCACATACCATATTCACACACATAGAAAGAACCTTTTAAGGCAGTAGTTCTAGGTATTTGCTAAAATGAGCTAGTGCTATTTAATATGGTAACCAAAGAGGTTTTCTAAAATCTAATTTGGAAAGATGCATTTATGATTTTTTAGGGGACTGTGAACATAAAGTGTCTGAGTGGAAAGCTAAGATTTCATTCAGCAATTTGCAAATCGGTTGATCAAATCCTAATACACTTCATTGTTCTAAAGATGAAATTTTAGAGTATTTGGGAGGCAGAAGTATATTAAAATTGATTATTTCTAAGGCAATACAGATGATTTTAATAAACTATGTTTCATTTACTGAAGGAAATATGTAAAAAGAAAAGGAAAATATTAAGGAACAAAATGCTAAGAAAATGAAAAGATACAATGAAGGGAAAAAGACTTCAGAGAGGCCACCGAAGAGAAACTCACCTTGTTCCCCCTCAATAATCTGTCTGAATTCATTTTACTTTTATTATATACCCAGCCTGGAGGCAAAGCAAGTTGACTCATAACAAAGAGGGTGTTATAAGGGGGTCTTTTTTTCAATAATAAAGTCTAACATATGTGTAAACCTTGCAACCTTGTAACAGGAAACTTTATAATAAGGGAAGACTGTGCTTAGCTTTTCCACAATTTTGGAAGAATGATTTTTATTAGGTGTTAGACAAAGAAATTATCCACTGACTTTTATGCTGCAAGGTTGAAAGATTTGTTGTGATCATTTCTAGAATTTAGCAGTGGTTTTCTGTGGTCTGGGTGTATTAGAAACAGGGCCCCATGCTATTAATATGTCTGCTGTTGCTAGTCCTCAGAAGGACTATGATGTTTAACTTCTGCCTTTCAGTGAAAGATTATTCAAAATTTTGTTATTACGTGTTTTTTTTCTCAGCAGTATTATGCTGTTCTTGAATTGATCAACACATAATATAATTTGGGAACCCGATCAATGGTTCTTTTCTTTTTGAAAGATGGTGACAAATTCTTTTTTTGAAACTTAGGAAATTGGCTCCATCATTCACCTCTTGTTCTTTCTTTGCTTCTCCTACCCAGCTTCCTGAAAACCATATTGTTTTGATGTCCGTATTCAGAATAGATCATCTGTTGGGAAATCAATGTGTATTTACTATATTGGAATAAATGTACTCTTGACAAACGATAGAGGTTGGTAGGCACTTGGCTAATGGGTTGCTCAGTTAATGAAGACACTAACATCAAGGAGCTCTAATATGCCTGAGACATATTTCCTGTAAATTTCCCCCAGTTTCAAGGTTACCTGGCAATAGCTATGTTTGTCTGGCTTTTAAAGGCTAATATATCATGGTAGAGTCTTAGGATTTATATAGTGCTTATTATAGCATAGTTGAGCTTTTTGTATTTTATCACAGTTACTGGAGCAAGTTAGAAGTGGAAAAGCCAGTCCTTTACTTTGAGCTTTTCAGCAACCTTAAAAAAATACTATACCTACTCATTCTATTCCCTTTCCTACTTAAAAATGACACCACACACATTTATGTATGATTTTAATGATGATGGGGTGTTTAAGAACATTTAATATGGTTCATTCCACCAAAAGACTGTTAGAAAATTTATGATGAAGCTTTTAGCAGATGAGATATTAGAAAGAGAGATATTACTAATAGAATGATATCAGTAAGACATAGTACTATAATTTCTCTCCCCTCCCTCCCTACCTCCCTCCTTCCCTCCCTCTGTCCTTCCCTCTATTCTCCTCTTCCTCCTTCTCTTTACCTTTTCCCACTTCTGCATACAAAGCCATGCTATGAAACCCAGGCTGGTCTTGAACTCATGACCCTCCTGCCTCAGCCTGATCAGTGGTGGGATTATAGGTGTACTCTGCTACATCCAGCATTAACTTAATTTTTTTCCTGACAGTGACTCTTTAACTATTCCAGTATCTTTGGATTCATCCCATGTAGATTTTTGTCTATTGTGCCATCATGATGAATGTTTGTGTGTGTGTGTGTGTGTGTGTGTGTGTGTGTGTGTGCGCGCGCGTGCGCACTCATATGTACATATGGGGGCAGACTTAAGTGTGTGGTGTGTGTCAGTCACACACACACTATTCTGGTATTGCTCCTCAGGAGCCTTACACCTATGTTTGAGACAGAGTTTAGCCTGGGACTTTGCAAATAGGCCAGGCTGGCCAGCCAGTGAGCCCCAGGGAGCTGCCAGTGTCTGCCTGCCATCTCACTGTTACTGAGGTTAGGGCCACAGACCACTGTGCCTGGCTTTTTATGAGGGTTCCGAGGGTACCAGCTCGGGGCCTCATACTTGTGAAGCAAGTGCTCTACTTGAGCTGTCATCTGGCTTGAATATTTGAATTGCTGATACTTGCTTTCTCTGCTTCAGTTTGCCTTTCTGTCTCTGGTTGCCTCTGCACCTTCAGACAGGGCTGTTTTCCTTGTTGTTTCATTTTCCTGTAATTTCAGAGTCCAGAGTCTTATGCTAGGAAAAGGAAAATGGTCCTAGGAGGTGTGTTTTGAAACATACTTCTCTACATTATTATAGAATTCTTCAGGACCTTTCAATCACACTTAAATTTTTAAAAATTAATTTTTAAAAGTTTTATGTAAAAAAAAACGTTTTATGTGTTTGAGTGTTTTGCCTGCATGTATGTAAGTGCACCTATGTTGTACAATGCCCACAGAAGACAGAAGAGGGCGTTGGATCCTCTGGAGTTGGAGTTATGGATGGTTGTTGGCTGCTATGTGGGTGCTGGGAACCAAACCTGGGTCTTCCACCAGAGCAGCCAGTGCTCCCCTTGGAAAAAAGACCACTCCAGTCTTCCTTCCTTCCTTCCTTCCTTCCTTCCTTCCTTCCTTCCTTCCTTCCTTCCTTCCTTCCTTCCTTCCTTCCTTCCTTC
>VZQC01001447.1:210048-242155 GCA_009823505.1 Rhizomys pruinosus
CTCCAGGGCGATCCCATTGTAGCTATCTCCTACAGGTTTGAAAGAGCCTGGTGCGGGATTATCCTGTGCCTTTCCCATGTTGTCCCTGGCATGTGGGTTTCCCTTTTGTGAATCAAATCACAAGTGTCTTTTCACTATGTTAATGATGGTTTTGCTTGCCTCCTTCCGATGCTCTTTTTTTTCTTTCCTCCTCCTTGTTTATGGAGTATTGACTTGTCTAGCTTTCAGGCTTTCAATTTTGTTTATATATTGGATATTGGAAGCCTAAGTCACTCTTCTCTTCCTGTTCTGAAGGTTCTCCAAAAAAAAAGTCCCCTTGGATACTCTCTCACCAATTCCAGTTGGTGTGTGTGGGGTATATGCCTGACTTAGCCCGAGCCCCAGTACCTGCCTGGAGTGACTTCCGGGTTCCTGTGCCTCAGGAGCCAGCCCATACAAAGCCACAGAGGCACCAAACCCGACCCACCGGTCACCGGCTGCAAAAAGCGAAGGGCAGCTTCACCCAGAGAGCCACCCCCTACAAAAGGGTTCAGAGTTGGGACCCTTTTCCAGCAACCCAGGAGACAATCTACCCTAAAATCTACCTGCCTGGAGTGACTTCTGGGTTCCTGTGCCTCAGGAGCGGCCTGCACAAAGCCACAGAGGCTCCAAACCCCGTTTTGATTTATTTTTATTTTATTTTATGTGTATGAGTGTTATGCCTGCATGTATGTAAGTGCACCCATGTTGTGCAGTGCACGTGGAGGACAGAAGAGGGTGTTGGATCCCCTGGAACTGGAGTTACAGATGGTTGTTAGCCATCATGTGGGTGCTGGGATTCAAACCCAGGTCTTCTGCAAGAACAGAAGACCACTGAGCCATCTCTCCAGCCCCCCGTTTAATTATTTTTAAACTTATTGAGCTATCATTAACAATTAAAATGTGTATCCTGTCCACCTTGACAATGTGATATATACACATTACTAAGCAGTTATGACAACCAAGTTAACTAACATTTCTACCACTTTTTTCCTTCCTTCCTTCCTTCCTTCCTTCCTTCCTTCCTTCCTTCCTTCCTTCCTTCCTTCCTTCCTTCCTTCTCTCTTCTTCCCTCCCTCCCTCATCTTCTCTTCCCTTTCTCCCCTTCCCATATCTATATGTCAGTTGACACATTGACATAGGTATGTATGTTAGTAGGGGGAATGTGTCTAGAAATGTATGAAATGTGCAGAAGTTCAATAAAAAATAAATATAAAATAGAAGAAATATATATATATCTTTTCTTGTTTGAGTTAAATCCAATTTTGTTTTATGACTCTCCTCTTTGAAGGAGAGTAATATCTAACCCTGCAGGTGTAAGAACTCAAGCATACAGCTTCAGTGATAAAAATGTGTAAGTTCTGGACTTCTAATGGACAGCCATGGGAATACACCAAAAGTATTGTAAACTTTGAAATTTGCTAAGTGTTCTCTTCTCCCAAAAAAGAAGAAGGAGGCAGAAAAAGGGTGAGAGGAAGTAGAGATATGCACCAACACACGCAGCTACTTCTTTCTTTAAAAAAAATTTTTTTGGGGGGTCTTTTTCAAGACAGGGTCTCCCTGTAGCCCCAGCTGTCCTGGAACTCAATATGTAGACAAGGCTGGCTTTGAACGCACAGAGATTGCCTGCCTCTGCCTCCCAAGTGCTAGGATTAAAGTTATGCGCCACCACACCCAGCATCTTTTTTAAATTTTTAATTGAGTTTTTGTGTATTTCATATAGAACATCTCAATCAATATTTATCTATCTATCTATCTATCTATCTATCTATCTATCTATCTATCTATCTATCTTTTTGAGACAGGGTCTCCCTTTAGTCTCAGATGGCCTGGTGCTCACTATGAAGACCCGGCTGGCCTTGAACTCTCAGAGATCTGCCTGTCTCTGCCTCTCAAGTGCTGGGTTTAAAGGTGTGTGCCACCACGCCCGGCTTTGGTCAGTCTTAATCACCTTTATGCCCCCTTCCCAGTTGGCAGCCTCCCATGACCCCCACTTGAGTTCATACATTCTGTCATTTATGATAAAGCTTACAGAGTTGAGTTAGTGTTCTCAGATGTTCTTCAGTGCAGATTCATCCACTGAGCTCTAAGCAGCCTATCTAGAGTCCCTCACTTTAAGGTCAGCTCTTCCTCACTCAACAGTAATCAGCTGCCAATATTTACTCAGCTGGGATTGGGGTCTATTGCCCTTTTCTCTAGTTCCATGCTGGGTTTTTGACTGCTTGAGTCTGCATGGGTCTAGTGCATGCTGACACCATTGCGACTGTAGGTTCATATGAGCAAGGTCCCAGGAGATTGTAGGATTCTATTTCCATATGGTCATGCACCTCCTCCCTGGCTCTTACAATCTTTCTGCCCTCTCTTCTGAAATGGGCCCTGAGTCCTGGGTGAGTGAAGGTTAATATAGGAGTCCTGTGCAAGGACCCACACTCTGCAGACTTCCAATCTCCACACGTTGGCCATTTGTTTTTTTATTTTATTTTATTTATTTTTATATGTGTATGAGTGTATGCATGCAGGTCTGTGCACCTGTGTTGCGCAATGCCGCAGAGGTCAGAAGAGGGTGTCGGACTCCCCTGGAACTGGAGTTCTCCTGGAGTTGGAGTTACAGACGGTTCTCAGCCACCATATGGGTGCTCTCTGCAAAAGCAGTCGGTGCTCTTAACTGCTAGGCCATCTCTCCAGCCCCGGCGTTGGCCATTTGTACTCTTATGTGTTCGTGGCCCTCTGTTTTATGAGGGAGCTTCATTGGTGAGAGTTGATTTCTTTGTGTCTTCTTTACCGCCCCCCTTTTTTTTATGTTGAATGGGCCTTAGGTGTAGGGGTTGCATTGTATATATGTAACTTAGGCTTGGGTAGTTCACAGACTGTGTGTGATCAGTTATGGTACTCAATAATTGTCTCTGTCTTGTACAAAAGAAGCTTCTTTGATGAGTGGTTACTGGTATTGGACTGTAAATATAAGGATACATATTTTGCACTTAGTAAGAAATTACATTAGTCTAGGGATGTGACAGCCTTGGGGATTTCTTTAATATCTATGACCTCTTCATCCATGTGTATTTGGCTATGTTTACAGTACCACACATGAGTTTCCTCCCATTGAGTGGGCTTAAAATCCAACTAGGTAGCCATTGATTGCCCCCAAGATATAAGTGCCACTATTGCACTGGTGTCATATGCTGTGCCTGTCATTGATGTGGTCATTTGGTCTTAAAGCTAGTGTGGTACTTTCAATTGATGTTCTCCCTACGTAGCCTGCACAGTGCTCTCCAAAGCTATGAGAGCTAGCCTTCAGGGGAAATGGCTTCCAGGTAATTTCCAGCAGTACCCCATGGAAGTAGAGCCTGTGAGTAGTGGGCTACTTTAACTTTTGTCATCATTGTGCACATGTTTTATATTTTTCATGTGGTATATGTGTGTCATGTGTGTATGTATATGTAGTATATGTACTCATGAGGGTGCAGGTGTGTGTGCCCATGTATGGAGGGCAAAGGAGGATTTGGGGTGTCCTACTCTATCATTTTCCCTATATTCTCTTGAGACAGGGTCTTCTACTGAACCTGGAGACAGGCTGGGTGCCAGCAAGCTCCAGTGATCCTCTTGTCTCTGCCCTACAAAGTGCTGGGGTTACAGGTGTGTACTACAGGTGTGTACAACCACTCTTGGCCTTTGGTTTTAATTGTGTGCTGGGGATTTGAACTCAGGTCCACAGGATTGCACAGTACAGTAAGCACTCTAATTCACGCACCATCGGCCCAGTCCTTCAATTTTCTATAATGTTAAATGTTCTAATATTTTCTTAGGCATCTTATTTTTATACTATTCTTATGATCTTTCCTGTAGCTAATTCTCAAATATTTGTGTATTTTCCTAATTTTTTCCCCTCAATATATATCTAGTTGTCAATATGCCACTTATGAATATTCTTTTTTCAGATGCCAAATTCCCACAGTTATATATTTGATTTTGTACTGTATTCATTTTTTTATTTACCTGTGACTAATGCATCTACATAATGACATTACTGCCTTTAAAATATTAGCATGTTATATATTTTTACTATGTGGGAATTTCAATTATTCTTGATTTTACTCCACATTTAAAGAAAAGTCTTGTCTATTCTTGGTCTTTTGATTTCTTTCTGAAGCACGAAGGGTAGTTTGTTTAGGTCCACACATAAATTGGAATCTTGTTTCACAGTATACTAAGAGTGTAGACTTTATTTATTTATTTATTTATTTATTTATTTATTTATTTAATTTTGGTCTTTTTGAGACAGGGTCTCCCTATAGCCCCAGCTGTCTTGGAACTCACTCTGTAGACCAAGCTGGCCTTGAACTCACAAAGATCTGCCTGCCTCTGCCTCCCAAGTGCTAGGATAAAAGGCATGCACCACCACACCCGGCAAGTGTAGACTGTTTTGATTCATGGCTAAGATCTGGATGATTCTGCGTCATCTCATCTAGGGACACAACACAGCTTACTATTTATTTAAATATCCTTTTATGTCTTTTGTAAAATTTGCACTAGCTTCTTTAAAAATTTTTTAAATTATTTTCATTTTTTTGTGTACGAATGTATTGTCTGCATGTGTGTAAGTGCACCCATGTCTTGCAATATTCTGGATGTCAGAAGAGGAGGTCAGATCCACTGGAACTGGAGTTATACCATTGCCATGTTGGTGCTAGGATTCTGCAGGAACAGCTACTACTCTTAACTGCTGAGCCATCTCTCCAGTCCTGTATTGGTTGGTTGCTTATTGGTTGCATTTCTTCTCTTTCTTTTTTTACCTCCCTCCCTTTCTGCCATTTACTTGCCAGGTATCCTACTAGAGAATGGACGTGGCTGTGTTGTAAAAATAGAGGCATATGGCTTCCTTGAGTTTGAGGAGAGAGATGAAACATCAACTACAATCAATGTGTGCAAAATTACAATAGCTATAAAGAAATGATTATGATAATAAACATATATTCAAGGGACATATTAATTAATAAAGCTTTCCTGAGGAAGTTAATTTGAAGTCTGTGGTCTAGTGCTGTGGTTCAGTTTTGGAGTGCTTGCCAGGCATGTGAGAGGCTCTGGGTTGCACCCTTTGCACTAGGGCCAGGGGCAGCCATTGGGCTTTGGAACCTGATTACCTTGGTAGCTACTGTGAATAGAATCTTTGTTTTATTGAATTTTGAGGGGTGGTTCATGTGTGGGAGGGAGGCTGGATATGAAATGCTATGTTGGCAGTTATTTTTCCTAGTATTCATAGATACTCTCCCTTTCTTTCCTGATTTCCATTCATAGAAGGAAGCCAGCTTTCAGTTGAGCTGCTTTTCGTGTATTAGACAATCTGTCTTTCTATGTGACTTTATGGGATTCTGTGTACCTTTGGTGTTCTCTAGTTTCTTATTTGGTACCTGAGGGAAGGTTTATTTCTTCTTTCCAACTTAGGATTTGTTGGCTTAAACCTAGATTTTAAGATTGTGATAATGAATTCTGTATAACTCTCAGCCAGTACTTCTTTGAATATTGCCTTTTCCAGATTCACTTACTGTTTCTGTTTCTTTGAGGTTGTAGGGATTGGATCCAGAACTATGCACATGTTAAGCAAGTACCATGTCACTGAACTGTGCCCAGCACCTTTTAGCCAAACCCAGTTGTATATATGTCAGGCCATCTCACCCTGCTGCTGTGACTTTAACTTCACTTTACTTTCATTTCTCTTATGGACACATTTTGGATGATTTATTTATACTTATTTTTCTATTTCCAACACCATTGGCCTTTAGATGATGTAAGTTTTTGACACAATGGTTCCCTATATAGTCCAGGCTAGCCTTGAACTTGAGGTTCTCTTTTCTTAGCCTCTTGAGTGCTGGGATTGCAAATATGTACCTCCATATCTGGGTAGACATGGACTTCTGCTAAAACTACACTTGTATTTTGCTAACTTTGTTAACTTTATCATAGTTTTTATTTTTCTAAGTTCTTATAAAAATCTGCTTCATCATTGATAAAAATCTCTTTTATGTTTACATACACATGTATAATCATATATATATATATATATATATATATATACCTGTATATAATATATACACACATATATACAGATATAGTAAAGATTGGAGATACATTTTTTTTGTCTTTTCAAGACAGGGTCTCCCTGTAGCCTCAGCTGTCCTGGAATTCACTCTGTAGACCAGGCTGGCCTTGAACTCACAAAGATCTGCCTGCCTCTGCCTCCCAAGTGTTAAGATTAAAGGAGTGTGCCACCACACCTGGTGAGATAAATTTTTTAAAATCTGTGGCTGGAAAGGAGAGAATGGGATTTATTTCCAAAGTAGTCCCTTCATAAACAAAGGAAACTTCCAAGGTTTTATTTGCAAGTTTGTAGAGATATTCATATAGGAAATACTTTAGGGTGGGCACATTCTTGAGCATGCTCAGTTAAGTACTATTTGCTTCAGCACCAGCATGCTCACTTTTAAATCCATAATTCAGGAAGGAAAGTTAGTAGACACATTTTGGGGCATTACTTGCTCAAGGTCACATAACACGTTTGGAAGGTTAGATAGTGATTAAGTGTACCTCTGGTGTGCTCAGCTTGCCCTTGACAATTTTATTTTTTTATTTTTATTTTTTTTTGGTCTTTTTGAGACAGGGTCTCCCTATAGCCCCAGCTGTCCTGGAACTCACCCTGTAGACCAGGCTGGCCTTGAACTCACAAAGATCCGCCTGCCTCTGCCTCCCAAGTGCTCAGATTAGAGGCGTGTGCCACCACGCCCGGCCGCCCTTGACAATTTTTTTTTTTAAATTAGTTTTTATTGATGCTTTGTGCATTTCATACATTTTTTCCAATTCAGTTCAGGCTTATTTCCCTTTCCCTCCCCTCCCACCCCCACCCCATCCCAGATCATGCATTCTGCCATAACTGTCCTGTATCTTTCTCTCAGTTTTTTTTTTTCATTTTTAGCTATAAGTGATAATCCATGAGTACAAGCATCCTTCATGCAAAACCTATCTGCAGACTGTTGTGCCCAGACACCTACAGCCCCACGCCCTTGACAATTTTAATGCTTGCTTTCATTTCCTTAGAGAAGGTAGTATGTTGTCTGTCACTTTTATTATGTGAAGTCCTTCTGATTCTAATTCTGCGATTATTTTTTGTCTCCCTTTGGCTCATATTTCCTTCAGGTCCTTGTATATTGTGATTTTTACTGTGTGGTCATATTTTTCAGAACTTTATCCATGGAATAATTGTTGTGTTCCTTTAAAGATTTGAACTTTCTTTTGTCAGGTGCTAGGTGGTATTTCTAACCTAGGACCACTTTATTCTAAATTAACAGATTAAGATTTCTTGGCCATCTGATAGATGGTTTAGTCTGCAAACTCACATTAAGATCGGCATGAAGCTTATGAATTCTTTGGAGAGATTTTTTTCCCCCTTCATGTGGTTCCAAGTTTTGAGATGTGCACTTTATTTTGCTTTCTCTTTGACTGGAGGGGCATGCTATTTCTGAAGTCTCTTTATATTATGGTCAGGTTCTCTGTGATGCTAATTTTTTACTTGGGGCTCGGAGACAGTCTAAGGATATATTGGAGTCCCCACATTGGGGGTGCTCCCCCTTATTCTCTCCTTTTCTGCATGTCATTTGAGACCATGAAAACCAAAGCTTATGGTTAGGCTCTCTGGCTTAGGAAAATGTCCCAAGGTTCTGTGTACCTTTGTGGGTTCCAATTTCACTTATTTTTTGGCTTCTGAATTTTATTTCCTTTTCTTTCTTTTTTTTTTGGCAGTATATTGATACACTTTAAAATTCTGCTTCTAACAAATATTCAATACTTTTGAAAGAATTGGTATCATTTGTTATTCTCTCCTTACTTTTAACTTGTTTAATTTCTTTTTTTTTAATTTTTATTTATTTCTGTATGTGTATGAATGTACTGTCTGCATGCAGGTTTGTGCACCCGTGTCATGCAATGCCGCGGAGGTCAGAAGAGGGTGTCGGATTCCCCTGGAACTGTAGTTCTCCTGGAATTGGAGTTTCAGGCGGTTCTCGGCCGCCATGTGGGTGCTGGGGATCGAACCTGGGTCCTCTGTAAGAGCGGTCAGTGCTCTTAACCGCTAGGCCATCTCTCCAGCCCCTTAACTTGTTTAATTTCATTGACAAGCAATTAAATAAAGAATTCAGTGAGCAAATGTATAAAACCTTATCTGTCAAATAAAATTCTTAACATTTTATATTTAAATCTGATGTTACATCTGTACACATATAGTTGTGTTGATAGGCCATGTTAAGTTTGGATTCAGAAGTCAATTTCATTAGGTACCTGCTGCCTTCATCCATACTGCTGGTGAACAGTATGGAGATTAGAGGGCAGCCCTGAGCTTTGGCCTTGCTATTTACTGTCTGTGTGTCCTTTAACTAATCATAAAACCTTCCTGAGCCACTGTTGCATTTTGATCTACTAATAATACATGGGTCGGCACTTGTTAAACAGCTATTATTATTATTATTATTATTAATTGAAATCTTTATTTTGGTTCCAGGAATGACTATAAGACAAGACCATAATAGATTGCTATTTTTGTCTTCATAAGCTGTTAAAATCCACATTTAGCCTTCCTTGTTTAATATGTTTTTTATGATGTTATGGCTAGATTTATCTTAGAACAGAGAACAAAACCTAAGATGTTTGAAGGCTCATTTAGAAACATTCATTGGAAATATACAAGGAGTGTTACCTAGTTGTACATGTTTATATCATGTGCGATACAACAATATTCTAGTGTTTTGTTTGCATGTGCGGGTACATGTGTGTGGTTGCACGTGCACAGATGTGCCTGTGAGGACAGTGGACAATCTCAAACAGCACTCTTAGTCATTGTTCACCCACCTTCATTTTCTCAATAGGACTTCTCACCAGCTTGGAACTCCAAGTAGGCTAGGCCAGTTGGTGGGGGGGGAGGGGAGCCCCAGGGACCCCGGGAACCCCAGCCCAGCCTCCCCAGCACTGTGGTTACAAGCAAGCACACGCTACCAAGCCAGGCATTTTTTGGCATGGATTCTGGGGATTGAACTCAGGTCTTTGTGCTTTTACTGCAGATATTTTACACACTGAGCTATCTTCCTAGCCTGGATTCCAGCATTTTAAGGTGCCAAATAAAGCCAGTCTTTGCCTGAATATTAGAAACCCATTAATATCCAACTAGTATGGAAAACATTTTAAAAGTAAATTGCTAGCTGGATATAGTGGCATATGCCTGTGATTGTGGCTAGAGGACTGCAGGTTCTAGGCTAGCCTGGGCTACATAATGAGACTGTCTTACAAAAATAAGACAAAACACAAGAACACAAGTTGCTTGATCATAGTTGAGTCTCTGCTGTCAGCAGAGGGAGCCTTTGCCTCACTCTTCGATTCCCTGAGTTCCACAGGACTGTTTGGGAAGCAGTCAGAGAGGGGCTGTTTTCCTTACCTAAACCTGAACAGGATTTGGAACTAGGTTTTTGTTGCTCCTGGCATGGTGAATAAGATTTAATGCCAACCCTTAAGGGGTTTCCATCTGAATGTGATGAGTTCTCATCAGACACTATGACTGTCTTGATGATCGTCCTGTTTATGACCTTTGTTCTTAGTTCTGGAGGCACTAGAGCCCGGAAAAAGCTGTTGAGTAAGCTGATAATGTAGTTGCTTCTGTAAACTGAAGACGATGGTTTTGGCACATTTGGTCCTGCAACCTTTATTAAAGGAGCAGTATTTTAGCTGCTTTCTTTAGAAAGAAACAAGGAAATTTTATAGATCAAACAATGGTTAAGTCTAATGTTGAACTGATAGGAATTGATAGATCAGGAAATAAAGTGTTGTCATTATCTGTAATTTCATATCATAGGTGTCTTGTCAGATTGAACTCATCTGAAAAGGTCTTGAATTTAGTTTTTTTCCCCCCACAATTTTAATTATTTGATCATAATAAGTCTCCTATACACAATGGATTTTCTTATTCCTTCTTTTTTTTTTTTTTTTTCTTTTTGAGACAGGGTCTCCCTTTAGTCCCAGCTGGCCTGGAGCTTGCTATGTAGACCAGGCTGGCTTTGAACTCACAGAGATCCTCCTGCCTCTGAGTGCTGGGATTAAAGTCATGTGCCACCATGCCCAGCTCTTAGTCTTTTTATCTGCTAATGATTTTAAGATTAAGGCTATAACAAGGAATATTTGCACACAAAATGAAGAAAGCTTTAATTTTTTTTGTATATTTTAGTATTTTGAAAGTGTTCTTTGGATTTCTTATCATAATTGGCTATTATTTAGAGAAATTAATCTCACATTGAAACTTGTTTTTTCAAAACATATACTCTAACTTTGAACTCGCCCTTTAAGAATTTGTCTTTTAGATGAGAGAGAAGAAAGGAATGCTAAGTACATGTTTTTTTTAAAATGATATCATCTATCTTGTCTTATATTACTTAGGGGAATAAAAAATATCAGAGAGCAAGAGAAGGAGGAAGGGAGAGAGGCTGAAAGACTAGGAGACACAATGTGAATTTGAGGCTAAGCACATGCATTTGGTGTGTAGGTGGTGGGGCTTTAGTCAGAGGCAGCCCTGGGGTGCACCATCATTCCTAGATATGATTTTGGCACACTCACAGTGCACTTTTTAAAAAATATTTAATTTTTATTTTTAAAGCATTTTTATAGAGGCCATTTTATTTTTTATTTTATTTTATTTTATTTTATTTTTTTTTGGTCTTTTTGAGACAGGGTCTCCCAGCTGTCCTGGAACTCACTCTGTAGACCAGGCTGGCCTTGAACTCACAAAGATCCACCTGTCTCTGCCTCCTGAGTCCTAGGATTAAAGGCGTGCGCTACCATGCCCGGCTAAGATTTATTTATTTGTATACACACTTGTGTGCTTAGGCCAGTGTACCCGTGTGTATTTGTGGAAGCCAGAAGAGGGCGTCTGGCGTTTCCGTCTGTCATTCTCTGCCTATTTCCTTGAGGCAGGGTCTCTCCCTGAACCTGTGACTCAACATTTTCTTAGCTAGGTTGGAAGCAAGCAAGTCTCAGAGGTTTTCCTATCTGTGCCCCGTCTTGGGGCTGGGGTTACAGTTGTCTGTTGCATGCCCCACTCTTACATGAGTGTTGGGATTTGAGCTCCAGTCCCCATAATTGTGCAGCCAGCACTCTTTTTTTTTTTTTTTTTAATTTTTTGGTCCTTTCAAGACAAGGTCTCCTGTATGATCCCCAGCTGCCTGGACACTCGTCTGTAACCCAGGCTGGCTTTTGAACTCACAAAGATCCACCTGCCTCTGCCTCCAACACGTGCTTAGGATTAAAGGTGTGCAACCACACGCCGCCGGCCAAGCAGCAGCACTCCATCTCTCCCTTCCACAGAATATATTTTTTTTAATTTATTTATTTTTTGTATGTGTATGAAATGTACTGTTGCATGTAGGTTTGTGCACCCGTGTCCGTGCTATCCCGCAGAGGTCAGAAAGGTGTCAGGGTTCCCCTGGAACTGGAGTCAAAGACAGACTGTCCAGTCCGCCATGTGGGTACTGGGGATGCGAACCCGGGTTCTCTTAAGAGAGGTTCGTGCCTCCTATAACCGCTAGGCCATCTCTCCATGCCCCCACACAATACTTTTTATGTAAATTTTTTTTTTGAGACAGGGTCTTCCTAATAGCCCCAAGTGGGCCTGGGACTCACTATGTATACTAGGCAGCCTTGATCTCAAAGAAACGCCTCCTGCCTCTGCCTCCCGTAGAATACTTCTAAAGTTTTATTTTTTTTTTTTCTTCTTAGTATCACATTAGGGAAATAGCTTCTCTGAAGAAAGTAAACTTAAAGTAGGCAGGAAATAACTTTGAAAGAGAATGAAATTCTGTTAGTGTGTGTGCGTGTGTGTGTGTGTGTGTGTGTGTGTGTGAATGTGTGTGCATGTCTGTATATGTGTGTGTTTATGCCTCTTCACCCATTAAATTTTATTTTTGTTTTGGTCTTTTTGGGACAGGGTCTCCCTGTAGCCCCAGCTGTCCTAGAACTCACTCTGTAGATCAGGCTGGCCTTGAACTCACAAGAGATCTGCCTACCTCTGCCTCCCAAGTGCTAGGATTAAAGGCGTGCATCACCACACCTGGCTCACCCATTAAATTTTATCCTTTTTCTCAGAAGGAAAAATTTTCTCTTCAATATTATTTTTTCACATAATTGGTCTGTGAGGGATAGAATAACCCAGAAATAGTGATTATGGTTTTTGGATGCTTACCGAGTGTGAGGAAGTGTGCACTTTCCTGTGTTTACTCCTGTGGCATCATCCTGTAATGCTCACTTCATAGCACTGCCTCACAGATGAAGAAACTGATAGTACCCCCAGGATTAAAATATGGAAGCAGCGAACCTGGCTTTGAGAGGCAGCTTTACCCTCAGTTGAGATGAACATGCCTTCTTCATTAGCACTGTCTCCTTCCATCTGATGCTTTCCCTCTTGATACCCTCCAGACATAGCTCTTTCATAAGCCCTCTCTTTGTGGATGATGTTCCATCTGCTTTTACTTCTCTGATTGCCTGGCAAACTCTCAACATGTAAGAACCATGTGTTATCTTTGTTTTGAAGATTTTTCTGATTCCTGCGGACACTGCTAATCATGCTCCCATAGCCTTTAAAATTTATCTTAATATGTCTTTGTTCTTATTGCAATATTTAATTTTATATTCACTGAGCTATGTATGTATACTAGTACATACTAGCTATACAGTAAATGTTCATGACATTTGTTAATGGAGATTATTAAACCCTCTACATTCACTACACCTGAGAAAACATTCATCTGATATTTTGTGGATTCAAATGATAATATAACATTTATAACTTTTTAAAGTCCAATATTGCTTTCATATTAAATCCTTCACATATAATACTAATTTAATGAATGCTTATAATTTCTTTATGATATGTTACTAACTTTGTTTACAATTTAGGGGAAAAGGTTGTGCTAAGCAGCTTGGTAAAACAGTAGTGGTCTTGTAAAGCTGTTAAATTTTGCTTTTATATGAGACAGTAAAATGTCAAAAGACAAGTTCATACGAAGAATTAGTATGCAGACCCAATGTTCATTCTCTTGAGTTTTAATTACTCTTATGATCTTATTTATTGAGGTGACACTTAACTGGTCATTGAGAACCTGTGTAGTTTTCTATGCTTTCAAATATAAAATATTCTGTATTTAGTTTGATATATGTATTCTATTTATTGATTTTTCTGTTTGATTAGGGGCTTAAAATTTATTTATGGTTAAGATTTTGGCTTTTGAATCTAAGTACATAGTGAGCTATGATTAGGTACAAATCACTTTTAGAATCTTAAAAAAAATGGAAAGACCAATATTAAGCTAGTTTTTCTTGCATTTGGCTATTTACCAATAATTAACAGTTAAGAATAGGCAAAGAGTGGTATGTGTCTCAAACTAATGTGATGCCAATGTTATTTGTATGATATGAGTAAGAAGCACAAGATGTTACTTAATATCAAATTTACAACCTAGAGATATCTAAATGTCCATGTAGTTGTTTTTAAGGCAGTGTATATTGGAGTCCTACTCTGAACATTTTTATGTCTTTGCTCATAGCAAACATGTTTCATCATTTTTGAGTTAGGCTTGCACTAAAGATTAATGAGTTAGTGTTTCAGTTTTCTGTAAAAACAACATTTTTTTCCTCTGTCTGTAAAAAGGGTGAAAGTTCCACAGACTTTTGGATTCTTCTGTCTCTATGTATCAGTGTCTTGATGTTTCCCAGCTGCCTCTTTGACTACCTGTGCAGCTGTTTTTCATGTGTTTTTCAGACTTGGAGACTGACCAAGTATTTTTGACAGTTGTATGCTGAATGGCAGTATATACTTGACCACAGGTCACGTTTGCATTTCTTCACTTGTATTTTCACTCAATGTATAGAAGAAATATGACCACAGAGAGATTCAGAAAACATGTAGCATGCTGAGTAATGGTTGTCTTCTTTCATGTAGGGCTCTCCACTTACTCAGCTGTGCAGATCCCACAGGAAGAGACAGCAGAGCAGTGCAGGAGATGGCACCCAAGAGTGCCTTCTGCATGGACCTTGTTGCCATGGCAGTGAAGGATGGAAAATGCTCTGCTCTGGCAGAAAGAACTGGGCATGACCACACACACACACACACACACACACACACACACACACACATACCTATACACCATTTTAATGAACAGATTATAATTTAGTAAACTGTTACTCTGTTTTATGTGACATGGTAAAGCTTTGAGTTTACTTCATATTTTAACAACAGGAAATACAATACAGATTTCATAAGTATTCATTTCATGAGGCTGTCACCATGGAAACTTCCAGCTTTCATCCTCCATCCCCATAGGCACAATTTTTTTCTTTACCTTTGAATAAAATTATTGATTTGAGACTCCTTTCAAAATAGTCTTGATAGACCCTTTTCTCAAATCTTATGAATACTTCCCATCATAAGTTAGTTTGCTCTTCTGTTTGAGATTAATGGGATAATTGTCCAAATTCTAGTGAAGTCTTCAATTTTTTAAATAATTTCTGGTTAAAAGTTGAGGCATAATTTTGAGGAATATCTTTAAAATACTATCATTTTTCTGTCTGGTGCCTTTACTTTTCATGCTCTTTTGGTGAAACGATCCATTCCTCTGTAAATTCCTCCTACTTTTTTACCTATGACTCTTCTGTGGTCAGTGATATATCCTATTTTATTGTGAAAACTTTCTCAGTAATTTCACTGTCCTAGGCTCTGATTCTCTGTAGTGTTTATTCAGTTTCATATTATTTAGGTTTGGTATGTTAATGTGTGCTAGGCTTTAGAGTACTTGTAAGTTTCGTCTCTCCAGGAATCAGTAGGGTACAGTGGAGCTGGGTAGATACTGATTTGATTTGCTCTGTCAACTCTAATTCTTATTTTTTATTTTATTTTTTTTGTCTTTTCGAGGCAGGGTCTCCCTGTAGCCCCAGCTGTCCTGGAACTTGCTCTGTAGACCAGGCTGGCCTTGAACTCACAAAGATACGCCTGCCTCTGCCTCCTGAGTGCTAGGTTTAAAGGCGTGCCCCACCATGCCTGGCAACTCTAATTCTTCAACATTGGGCAAATTACTTAAGCTCTATGGATTTTGGTCATACATGTGTAAAGTGGGACTCTTACCTAATCTTTAGAGTTGTCAAGATTATAGTTAATATACTGGTTGATTCTTTAGCACTAGGCTTGGATTATAATAGATGTGCAGTAAATGATAGTATTACTTAATATTGGTACCACTTTGTATTCTTTTTTTTTATTTTTTTTAAATTTATTTTTGTATGTGTATGAATGTACTGTCTGCATGTAGGTTTGTGCACCCGTGTCATGCAATGCCGCGGAGGTCAGAAGAGGGTCTCAGATTCCCCTGGAACTGGAGTTCTCCTGGAATTGGAGTTACAGATGGTTCTTAGCCGCCATGTGGGTGCTGGGGATTGAACCCGGGTCCTCTGCAAGAGCAGTCGGTGCTCTTAACCGCTAGGCTATCTCTCCAGCCCCACTTTGTATTCTTACAGCTTTTGGTATAATACCATGCATGTGTTAAGGACTCCAGTGTGGTTCATCACTAGGTCAATGGAATAGCTCCTGAAATTCCATCACTTTTATGATGGCTTCCTGTTGGCTCTGTTTGATCAGACCTAGAAAATCCCCATAGCTTTTATGGACTGTTCTTTCAGTTCTCATTATCTGAAAGAAGAGCCTTTGGTATGTATTCTGAGGTGGTTTCCAAAACAGTGATTTGAAGGATTTATTTATTTATTTTTGAGTAATGTTTTGGATTGATCTGTACATTTTTCTAAATGTCAGTGGCCAAGATTATAATAAATAAAGCATTTTTAACATACTTCAGATGAAGTGTGTGAAACACATAGACTAAAATTCTGTCTAATTTGAACTGCAGATGAATAAATTATTTTGCCTAGCTTGCTTCACTTCAACAGACATTTATTAGTGGCTCTCCTCCTGCTCTGCCAGGCATTTTATAGGTTAGACAGATGAGTGAGATAGGGCTTCTGCTCTTGAGTTTAGGGTTAATGAGAGACACAAAACCAGATCACTTTAATAAATAATGTGTTCTAAGATGAAAGTAAAGATGGGCCTCTATAGAATCATTGACTGGGGGTGATTGAAGGGAAAAGAAAGACTTATGGGAAGACTCAATGTATGCTGTTTCTCAGAGGAAAAAAAAATGATTGATGTGAGTCAGTCAGGGACTGATACCAGGTCACTGCAATATTCATTGGGGTTTCTTACCAGAGATTGGTTCAGTGCCAGGCGAAGTGAAGAACTGTGTTCCATGGCAGGCTTAACTGTGTGTCCTTAGGCAAGTGAAATGGCCTTTGTGAGTTCAGACCGTACTGCCTCATGCTCTTCAGGGAAGTGTAACTTTTCTCTTAATCCTTATAATAAGGATTGGGGGAGAGGAGAATGGATGACTCAGAGGAAGCTAGCAGATGTTCACCAGACCAGAAGAAAATGAAGAAATTTCACTAGATCAGGAGAGAAGAGTGAAAGGAAAAGGATCAAATGTAAGCAAAAGAGAAGATGTATGCATCATAATGTGGAAAATCACAAGCAGTTTAATATTAAACATAATTGTAACTTCCAAGAAAAGCTATAAACATTATAATGTGATTTCCACTGTTCGGTCTAGTTTTCATACATTATTTAATTCTCACAAGCAGTTACTGAAATAAGTATGGTAGCTTGCAAACTGGGAAATTTGAGCCCAAGTATACAACTAGTAATTGGTAAAGCTGGACCCAAACCTCATTGATCTCCCTTCAGAAACAGCTGTCTTGGTTAATTGTTTTCCTCTTTACTGTTTCAGAAAAGAAGACTTCCTATGCTATGTTTATAGGACAGAGTGCTAGGATTCTCTGGAATTCAGGTTTCCTTCAAGTCCTGGCTCCTTATTCTACATGCTGAGGCAGTGGTTCTGAAACTTTAGCATGTGTCCACCTTGTCTATTGCTTGTTAAAGCCTTGTGTCTCTTGGACCTACCACCAAAATTTCCAAATCAGTAGGTCTAGTGTGGAGTCCTGGAGTTTGCTGCCTTCAAGTTCAGAGTCCTCTTGCCTCAGAATCCAGAGTGCTGGGATTATAGACATGTGCCACCATGCCCAGTCCCTGCTGCTGGCCTGGGGGTCAGATTTTTGAGGACCATTTCTTTAAGGTATTTGGGAGATTCCTGATTTAATGATCCCACAATAGTGAAATAAATACAAGTTCTATTGCTACTTCTATCTGAAAGTACCTAATGCTCTGAGGTCACAGTCTTTTAATAATGTAGCTACCAAGAACATACTTTGGTCACCGTAGTATCCTCTGCTTTCGGTCTAGGTCATCACATAAGTGTTTCATATACAAACTCTCTAAACATTTTTCTCTAAGACATATAAAATATCTTGAACATTTGTATTTTCAAGATTGTGGTCAATAGTTGTAAGAGTGCCCATATACATATTTTTGGTTTGATTCTCCAGGGAAAAGTACTGCAAATATATTATTTTGATTACATTGTTTGAAGTTACATATTTTGCACCACTTTACCCACAAATACTTCAGCACACATCACCCAGTAGGAATATCCTTTTACATTAGCATATGCTGTGTATTTAGTAGAGGACCACAAGTGCAGGCTGTCCTTTGGATGACTGTGTGGCTAATGGTAATTTGCAGTTGGAATACTGAAGAAAGTATGGTTAAAGAGGAGCAGTTAGCATTTTTGCCACAAGTTCTGAGCTATCCTCAGTTTCATTAAACCCACACAATAACTTTTAATGTATTATAACATGATTTTTCTTTTATTTTTTGGTCTTTTTGAGACAGGGTCTCCCTGTAGTCCTAGCTGGCCTGGCACTTGCTATGCAGACCAGGCTAGCCTTGAACTCACAGAGATCTGCCTGCCTCTGCCTCCCAAATATTAAGACTAAAGGTTTGTGCCACCACACCTGGCAATATATATATATATATATATATATATATATATATATATATAGAGAGAGAGAGAGAGAGAGAGAGAGAGAGAGATACATAAGCCTGATTACTCTGATGCTGAGTTCAGATTGTTCTTTAAAAAATTGTTTTGCATATATTTAAATTTATTTTAATGAAGGCCTTGTTAATGTAGTCCTGGTTGGCTGGGAACTCACTACATAGCTTAGGTTGGCCTTGAACTTGTGGCAGTCCTTCTGCCTTAGCCTCCCAAATACTGGGATTATAGATGTAAGCCACCCTGTCTGGCTTTTTATATATCTTAAGTATTTTGTGTATCTCCTTTTGTTAGGCCCTTATGCAGTGCTAACTAGGGTTTCTTCATGAACCCTTTTCTACTTTGCTGCTTTTCCTTCCCCATAGTAATGTTATGTAGTATATTGTGTCCTTTGTATGTGCTACACAGCCTTAGGATCTTTGACATATGTCCAATTACTACAGCCAAGCTAATTAATGTAGTTATTACCCCATAATTCCCCCTTTTAGTCTTAATTTTTTGAGGCGAGAACATTAATAAGGTATATTTTTAGCTGATCTCAAGTATATAAGGCATTATTATGTACTATACTGTCTCTATGCCATACATTGGGTCTTTAGAACTTAACATCTCACACTCTGTCCTTTGGCCAGTATTTTCCCATTTCAGTCTCTTTCTCTACCCCTAGTGACCTCAATTCTAGCCTGTGTTTTTATGAATTGGACTTTAAAAATTCTCCACATAAATGAGATCATGTAGTATCTGTCCTCTCTGTCTGGCTTACTTCATTTCTCATGTTATCTTTTGGGTTTATCTATATTGTGTCAAATGACAGATTTCCTGTGGGTGATATTTCACTGTGCTTTTGATGCTGAACACCGTCTCATATGCTTGTTGGCTACTTGTATCTACCGTCAGGTCCTTTACCCTATTTTAATGAGTTTTCCCTATTATTATTATTATTATTATTATTATTATTATTATTATTACTGAGTTGTATGACTTAATAGTGTGTTTTGGAGATTAAGCCCTTACCACATATATGATGTGTAAATATGATATATAAATATGATGATATATAAATATCTTTTCCCATTCTCTGTGTTATCCTTTATTTAGTTTTTTTTTTTCCTTTTCCTGATCACAGCTTTTTAGTTTGACATTGTCCTACTTGTCTCTTTTTGTTCTTGTTTATGCTTTTGACATTCTGTCTAAAAAAGTGATCATTGCCAAGACCAGTGTTCTGGAATTCTGCTCTTCCCCTAAATGTTTTCTTCTAGGACATGTATAGGTTTTATGTTTAAATCTTCAATCCATTTTGAGGATTTTTTTTTTCTTTTTGAGACATGGTCTACCTGTAACCCCAGCTGGCCTGGAGCTTGCTATGTAGACCAGGCTGGCCTTGAATTTACAGAGATCCGCCTGCCTCTGCTGGAATTAAAGGCATGTGCCACCACGCCCAGCCTAAGACGGTTCTTAGCCGCCATGTGGGTGCTGGGAATAGAACCCTGGTCCTCTGCAAGAGCAGTCAGTGCTCCTAACTGCTGAGCCATCTCTCCAGCCCAGAGGAGATTCTTTTTTTATTTGAATATCCAGTTTCCTCTGTGCTATTTATCAAAGACCATCATTTCTTTATTCACCATTCTTGGTGTCTTTGCTGAAGATTAGTTGATAACTTTGAAGCTCTTTACAATGACATTTACTTTATAGATGAATGGAAGCTGCAGAAACATCACTAATATGTTTATAATAATCATAATCATTAGAAACATAATAAAAATAGAATTAAAACTTTGAGTGAAATATGAAAATGTTACTTGTAAAGAGTTATATAATTTTAGTTTTACTGACATTTCAGCATCTATTTCAACAGCTTGGAGGCATTTTTATAGTTACTCATCTTTGCTGGGAAACACAGGTGAGAGTGCCAAATAGCTAACTGATACACTGTTTGCCTGTGTCTCTGAATACATATATGTAGCATGGACATATTTATAGAGTACATACAAATAATGTAATGGATAAATATTAAATAAAAAAATTAAGTATAAAACACTGACTATAAACCAACCACTTACTAGAAACGAATTGGAACATTGGGAGAATACTTTTCAAACAGCCTTAATATGGGAGGTTCTTGTTTCTCTTAAAAGATCTCATCAGTTAAGAGCACTTGCTGTTCTTGTAGAGACCAGGTTTGGGTCCCAGCACCCACATAGATTCTAACAACTATCCTTAACTCTAGCTCCAGGGTATCTGATGCCCTCTTCTGTCCTCTTCAGGCACTGCATTACACAGGTGCACTTACATTTAGGCAGTACACTCATACACATAAATAAAAATAAATAAAAAGCCAGGTGTGGTGGCGCACACCTTTAATCCCAGCACTCGGGAGGCAGAGGCAAGTGGATCTCTGTGAGTTCAAGGCCAGCCTGGGCGCCAGGCCAGCTGGGACTGAAGGGAGACCCTGTCTCAAAGTGACCAAAAATATTAAAAATAAAAAAAGATCTTTGAGTAGATCAGATATAACTTTATGAGCATGTATTTGCTGTGATAGGATTCAATTTGACACATCTCTCAGACTAAGGCTGATTAATTGTAGTCAGGATAGGCTAGAGTATTTTGCAAATAGTGAACATCACCATTTGTTTTCTCTTTTAAAAGCTCCTTCTAGGGTGCTAGAAAGATGGTTCAGGAGTTAAGAACAGTGGCTGCTTTTGCAGAGGACCCAGGTTTGGTTCCCAGCACCCATATGGTAGCTAACAACTGTCTGAAACTTCAGTTCTAGGGCATCTGACACCCTCTTTTGACCTCATAGGCATTGGATGACATGGGTGTATTTACATACATGCAAGCAATACACTTATACATATAAAATAAAAATAAATAAAAAATAGCATAAAAGCTCCTTGCAGAACATCTGTTCCTTTTTAGAATTTCCCAGCTCTTTGTTTTTTCTTACTCATGTAGATACAAATATTGTTTATTTCTATGCAACTTATATATACATTTTTATTGATGTTTTGTGTATTTCATACATCATTTCTCAATTCAGTTCAGGCATATTCCCCTTTCCCTTCCCCCCACCCCACTCCACTCCAGACCATGCAGTCTGCCATAACTGTCCTGTATCTTTCTCTCAGATCTTATATTTTTAAGAAGTCAGTTATTATAAAAATATCACTGATGGTCAAAGTAATATGGAGTAGTTCTCCTATGAGTATATGGTAAGTATGGGCAGGAAATGACAAAGTAGAGGTTTGACCTTTTATTTATTCCTTAGTAAGTAGCTTAACTTTTCTCTGACGTAGTTATTCCCTATGTAATAGATCACGAGATATAATGCTAATCACATAAGCTGAACATGTAGAGGTATAGCCACTAGATCTTTGCCAGATTGGGGAGTGTATGCTTGTGATACAGTTATGAGGATTGCCATCTTTACCACTGAGTAGAACTCCATTGTGTAAATGTACCACAATTTCATTATCCCTTTGTCAGTTGAGGGACATTTAGGTTGTTTCCATTTCTTGCAGCAACAGACATGGCTATGCAAGTATCTCTGCAGCAGAATGAGTCCTTTGGGAACATACCAAGGATTGGTATAACTGGATCATATGGTAGATTTACATTTATTTACTTATTTATTTATTTATTTATTTATTTATTTATTTATTTAGACAGGGTCTCCCTTTAGTCCCAGCTGGCCTGGAGCTCACTATGTAGACCAGGCTGGCCTTGAACTCACAGAGATCCGCCTGCCTCTGCCTCCCAAATGCTGGGATTAAAGGCATGTGCCACCACACCTGGCCTAGGACGGTTCTTAGCCGCCATGTGGGTGCTGGGGATAGAATCCAGGTCTTCCGTAAGAGCAGTCAGTGCTCTTAACCACTGAGCCATCTCTCTGGTGCCTACTTTTAGTTTTTTTAAATAATTCTCCACAGTACAATTGGGTATGGTGGCACTCACCTTTAATCCTAGGCAGAGTTAGGCAGATCTTTGTGAGTTCTAGGCCAGCCTGGTCTACATAGTAAGTTCCAGACCAGCAGAGGCTACAGGGCGACCCTGTTTAAAAAAGATCCCCCCCCCCAAATATAGAGTTCTCCACAGTGCTTTCCATAGTGATTTTATGAGTTTTCAATTCAGTCAGCAGTGAATGATTGTTCACCATTCCTCACATCCTCACCAGCATTTGATGTCATTTGTTCTCTTGATCTTAGCCATTCTGGTCCGGATAAGATGAATTTAAAGATGAAATCATGAAATTTGCAGGTAAATGGATGGAACTAGAAGCTGTTATACTAAGTGAAGTAACATAGATTTAGAAAAACAGGGATGTATGTTTTCTCTCATTTGTGGATCTTAGCACCAAATCCTTATATGTGAGTGTATATCCTGATGAAACCTCAGAAGTCAGGAAAATGGAAAAAAAATTCATGGTGGCCAAGGGAAAGACGGAGCCTGAGAAGGGGTGGATAGTAGGACACAGGTCTCACCCAGGGTGACATGGGTGAAGTGGGGGTATTTAACGGAGGAGAACGGTTATACAAGAGACTATGGGGTCAAAGGGGAAGAAAGCTCAAGAGAGGGGGGCATAACAGGAGACATGTTTATCAAGGGGGAATGGAGAAAACAGGGCCACTTTAGATGGGGAGCTAGGAGGGAGGGCTGGACCGGGAGAGAGAGGAGAGAGAAATAATAGGTGGGGTTAAAAAGCAGATGGAAATGCATTAGTTCAAAAGCCTACTGAAAAATACATATATACTATCTGTACATGAGTATATGTAAATAGCTGAAGGCTATATAACAGGAAACACAGTGCTGGACAGGAGAAATTTCCCTTTGAGTTGTTGGTCAGAGTAGTCAAAGAGACTTCCAAAATAACACGGGCTATTGCCACAGTCCTTGCTTGCCTCTCAGAACTTAAATTTAACACCCTATTGCTGAAGACAGGACATAGTTTAGACACAGGACTTGGAGCCAATGGAGGTAGAACTGACCTGGAAGCCTTGTCTCTGTAGACTAGTTCTCATATTTCAGAGGATACTATGCAAACTGCTGAGGGAGAAAAAAAAAAATCAGTGATCAGATTCCACCTTTAAAGCCTAATCACACAATGTCCAGTAGAGCAAGCTATAATGGTGCAGTAGTGGTGCTTTTATCTTGGGGGTAATCAACAGCTGTCTAATTGGACTTAAATCTCAATCAATGGAAGGGAACTCATGTGTGGTACTGTAAACATAGCCAAATACACATGGCTGGGGAGGTCATGGTTCCTAGAGTAAACCCTATCTCTAATAAATGTAATTTCTTACTGTATGCTAAATATTTAAAGACAGATATGCCTGCCATCACTCATCAAAGAAGCTTCTTTTTGTAATGAATGGAGACTATTACAAAGTTCCACAACTAGTCACACAGAGAGAATAACTGACTATGAGATGCCTAGTCAGAAGTTATGTATCTATAGTAGAGCCTCTCTCTACATCTAAGGCACATGGAGCATAGTAGAACAGGGGTTGAGAGAATTTTAATGCATCTCTCAACTCTCACCAGAGCTTTCCTTATATAACAGAGGGCAATTAATACAGAGGCCATAAGTGGCCCAAGTGTATAGAATAGGAGTCTGCAGTGTGTATCTCTAGATAGGGCTCCTATATTGATCCTCATCCACCCAAGGCTCAGGTACAGTTGTGGAAGAGGGGAATGGAAAGATTGTAAGAGCTACAGGCAGTGTAGGAACACAAGGAAATGATGTCTTTCAGGCTCCTAGGAATTTGCTCATATGAACTTATAGCAATGGCAACAGCGTGCACAAGACCCAGGCAAACTTGACCAGACAAAAACCCAGCATGAGACTGGGGAAATGGGCATGATGACTCAACCTTAGTCAAGGAATTATTGGCAGCTGATCTCTGCTGGGTGAGGGAAAGTTGGTTTTCTTTAAGGGAGCGATGCTAGATGGGCTGACCAGGCTCCAGTGGATGAACTTATAGTGAAGAACATCTGAGTATACAAAGTTGACTCTATAGGCCTTAAAATATATGACAGAATGCATGAACTCTGGTGGGCTGGCTACAGAGGGTGCAGAGAGAGGAGTGGATCTAAATATGATTAGGATGTATTGTATGAAAAGCACAAAATCAACTAGCATTTTATTCCCAGTTAGTTCAAATGTCTGGGAATAAAATGCTAGTTGTTTTATTTATAGTTTGTATTGGGTTGGTCTCTATATTTTTCTGAATTATACAACATCACAGTGTAACACTCTCTTTTACTTGTAGGACAATTTAAAGGAATTAAGCTTAAATTTTACTTCCCAAATAAGTAAAAGTCATAGTCCAGTCATATAGCGTTAAAGAGCAAGGTGTTTATTGGGTAAAATTTATTTAGTAGGTACTCAACTCTGCCCAAGCTTTATCCACAAAGTATAGGATATTTTAAGGCTTAATGAATTGTTTAGATTAGTTAAATTTAGGTGTAGGTTTTGGTGGAAATGGTAATACAATTGAACTAATTGGGAATATAAAATGTTAATTGTTTTATTTATAATTTGTATTGGGTTAAGGTACACAAATGGCCTCTATATTTTTCTGAATTATACAACATCACATTATAACACTTTCTTTTACTCGTAGGACAATTCAAAGGAACTAAGTTTTTAAATTTCTTCCCAATATATACATACAGTCAATGAGAAACAGTTTAATTTAATGAAAGCTTATGACCTTGAGCGTCCTGTTTATGGGTATGTGTATTACAACTTATGCATCTATAGATCAAAACATGAAAAAAAAGAGGGAGGTGGGTGGTGGTGTACTATCCTGTTCTGAGATACAATGGAAAAACCCTGTTGTGTCAAACTATTGATGAAATTTCAATGTTTCTGTAATCTTGAAACTAACACAATTGGAGAGAATTTTATGTCCCACAGAATTAATCAACAATCTAAACGCCTGGAAACATACAAACTTAGGCATGCAGATGGACTGGGAAATCGATAAGTCACGGTAAGAGGTTGATCCTTCCCCATTGCTGAGATTTTAAAAGAGGATAGATATGAGAGGCTGCAAGACTGCCTGAGTAGCAAGACACTACGCACGCCAGTGCTTGCGGGTGAATAGGCTAATGGAGAGGTTAATTCTGTTTATATAAGTAGGCCTAATCGAAGTTTATTCTTCTAGATTACTGGACGAAAGCCTTCCTACATTTTCCCCTTTATAGGAAAGAAAAACAAAAAGAACAAAACATGAATGTTTAATCGAAAACACCCTAACTGTAAATGAGAGCCAATTGTTACAATGGTAATTTCCTAAAAAACAGGCATAACTACCCTTTTATTGACTGATCGGCATAGGAACTGTGAAAGGGAAATTCTCTATCTAGAGCCAAATTCAATAGTAAAGTTGTTTTATAAGTTGTGTAATTAAGGCAGAAAATATATTACTACAGGAAAAATCTGACATCAGCAATGAATTATTCTGTCCAGGAGATGTTGGCTAAGGGGATCAACATCCCCCCCCCCCAACCTATAAAGGCCTTTTGCCTATAGTGGGATATATGCAGACGAAGGCAAGTAAGTCCTGTTGTCAAGGATCTGGTGTGAGCATGAAAAATTGTTTTGAGACGTCACTTGATAATGTATAACTGGCCTTTGAAATGCTAGAGAGCATTACAAAGGCCACTAAAGCAATACAGCAAAATAAATTGCTCACCTGAGACAAGCATAAAAGACTCCTCCGTCAATATCAGTATACCTCCAACAGCCTGGAGATATGCTGCGTCAAGTAGTGGCCAGCCAATTCTATAATATATCTCAAAATATGTTGGCTATTACTCTCGGCCTTGGGAGGAAATCGTCACAGTGGATGCACAGAGTCTATGTCCTCTCAGTGGTTAGGAGATTAGTTATAAGACACAATAAGCAACTTGTTCACCTTTATAGAGAAACCACAGTTCGGTTAGCATACAATCCAAGCATCTGTGTCTATGCTCACCAGCTTAGCTTGAATATAATAATTAGTACTTTTTGTGCTTAAATGCCGTACATCCAATTGTGCTTGTGCTTTGTTATTATGACTAAAAAGGGTATCACTGGAAAGCTGTCAACCATGACGGGAAACAACCTGAACAGACAGAATCCAAAATGACAACTCCAAAGAAAGTGAACTGTTTCTTCTCACCCACTTGTACCCTTTCCCAAGAGCCCAGGAAAAAAACTGGGAAGAGAAGCGCGTGGTAGATTGTAGGCTGCAGAGAGATAGGGGTAACCATGAGACTACAGGAATATAGTCTGGACTCCTAACTGATCAACATGCCTGTGCATACAAGCTTCTCCAACTGGACTATGGGAACCTTGGGTTGTTCAAAATTTGGACATAGATACTTGCAAAATGCACCAATTACCTAATTGTATGACATACTGAGTAACATCAATGTTATCTGCAAACAATTGTGTCATTACATTGTAGAATCCCTTAAAAATAAAAAAAATAAAAAAAAGAAAAGCACAAAATCGATAAAATATATATTCTAGAAAATAAGAATCATCATCTTCATTTCAGACATCTTCAAAGCCAATCTCTAGGGCAATTAGGGATGACTATTTCTAGTATTTAGTGTTTTTCACTCCCATACTGCATATCAGTGTGATTTATACAAAGCTAGTGCCTAAAACAAGTCAATGGATTTGATCTGGTGTGTGTCTGTGTGTGTGTGTGTGTGTGTGTGTGTTGTGTATTGGGCATCTAATTCAAAGCTTGATGCATGGTATGTACTGGTGCCCTCCTGTTGAGTGGCATCCCTAGTTCCCTGTGAGGTTTGTTTGATGTCTCAGTCATGTGACAACATGGCATAGATAAATGGTGAAGATAAGCGGTTCCATGGAGATAGCTTTTGCTATGTCTGAATTTGGAAAAATGATATCTTGCAAAAATCTGTGATTGATCTTAGGGATTATGTTGAACTTGGAGATTTTGGTACAGAATATATAAAGATAAATCTTAAAAGCCTAAACATCTTCTGATTCCAAAAATTGAGAAATGCGGGGCTGGAGAGATAGCCTAGTGGTTAAGAGCACTGATTGCTCTTGCAGAGGACCCGGGTTCGATCCCCAGCACCCACATGGAGGCTAAGAACCATTTGTAACTCCAATTCCAGGAGAACTCCAGTTCCAGGGGAATCCAAGACCCTCTCTGACCTCCACAGCATTGCACAACACGGGTGCATAAGCCTGCATGCAGACAATACATTCATACACATACAAAAATAAATTAAAAAATTGAGAAATGTATGTATATATTCATATTTTTTATTTATTATTTTTAGTGTATGAGTGTACTGTCTGCACGTAGGTTGGTGCACCCATCTCGTGCAATGCTGCAGAGGTCAAAAGAGGGCGTTGGATTCCCCTGGAACTGGAATTAGAGACGGTTCTTAGCCGCCATGTGGGTGCTGGGAATCGAACCTGGGTCCTTTGCAAGAGCAGTTGGTAGTTTTAACCACTGAGCCATCTCTCCAGCCCTGTGTATATTCATATTAATGACCTTATATCTTCATTGGTTTGTAATTTAAAACTTAAACTACCTTGGGGTTGCTCTGTAGGGGAAAGGTTACCTGTGAGATATTTGAAGTGAATAGTGACTATTAAATATAAAACATTGTAAAAAATAAAAAAAAATAAAACGTAATTAAAACTACATATTTAGCTGGGCATGGTGGCGCACGCCTTTAATCCTAGCACTCGGGAGGCAGAGGCAGGAGGATATTTGTGAGTTCAAGGCCAGCCTGGTCTACAGAGTGAGTTCCAGGACAGCTGGGACTACAGAGAGACCCTGTCTCAAAAAGACCAAAAAACAAACAAACAAACAAACAAACAAACAAACAAAAAAAAAACTACATATTTATCAAAAGTAGCTTGTCTAATTTCTTCCAATTCTTCTTTAGGTCGAGATTTAATTTGTATCCAGTCTATGGATGGGATGCTTATGGTGTTTGAGCAGGAAAGCTATGCTTTTGGGAGATTTCTCCCTGGTTCTCTTCTGCCTGGCCCTCTTGCTTACAGTTCCCGGACAGATTCCTTCATCACTGTCTCTTCCTGCCGACAGGTGGAAAGTTACAAGTAAGTTTGTATGTTGTCTTTGGAATTGTGATTTTTTTTGGCATGTTTTTTACTGTTTAATTATTTTCCCTGAAAACCATGAATATTACAAGTGAAAAATAAACTAGTTTCTTTGGAAAATACAATTGGGCAGCTTAGGGCATATTATTCATATATGTAAAATACTTGAATGGCAGAGTGGTGACTGATTCTGAGAAGAGATGCTTGAAGAGGCATCCCAATTTTGCTTCTCACAGCTGCTTGATAGTCAGGTTCCTTATTCAGGCTCTAAGGGAGTTAAGAATGTTCAGTGGATGAGTTTGTTATAATGACTAAAATATGTCAAGTTGCTACCCTATAGAAAATGCTCAGTACTATTGTGACTATTCCTGGATATAACAGACAATAAAATGACCAGGTGTGGCACCCCACATCTTTAATACCATGATTTGGGAGGCAGAGGCAGGCAGATCTCTGTGAGTTCAAGATCAGACTGATCTACACAGTGAGTTCCAGGCCAGCAAGGCTACATAGTGAGACTCTATCTCAAACAAAATTGAGAAAGACTGAGAAAGAGATGAAAAGCATGTTTGGCAGAATGCATGAATTCTGGTGGGGTGGGGGATAGGGTGGGGGTACAGGGGTCTAGATTTGATAAAAAAAATATAAAAAGAAACACAAACAACAAATAAACAGAAAGAGAATAAAATGTAGAGTAAAAAAGCCAGCTTTGAAGATATATATAATGATTTTATAACCAAAGAATACACATGACATTTGAAAAATACCTGACCAGAAATATAATCATTGCTGTGAAGGTTAACTTTTTTATTATTTATTTATTTATTTATTTATTTATTGCATATGAGTGCTAGCATGTGTGTTAAGTGTACCCTTATCATGCAGTGCCTCCAGATGCCAGAAGGAGGCATAGGATCCCCTGGAACTGGAGTTACAGATGGTTGTTAGGTGCCATTTGGGTGCTAGAAATGGAACCTAGGTCCTTTGCAAGAGTCATGACCTTAACTATTTTTTTAAAACACTTTATTGTTTTATTTTATTTTACTTTATTATTTTATTTATTTTGTGTATGAACATATTGCATGCATTAGGTAGGTGCAGCTGGGTTGTGCAGTGCCTGAGGAGGTCAGAAGAGGCTATTGGATCCCCTGGAACTGGAGTTACAGACAGTTGTTAGCTGCCATGTGGGTGCTGACAGTCAAACCTGTGTCCTCTGCAAGAGCAGTCAGTGCTCTTAACCACTGAACCATCTCTCCAGCCCCTATGTTAACTATTTTTTTTTTAAATGGCTAGTTTACAGTAAGGAAAATGTGTGAAAATGACCCTGTGAATGCTGTGTATACTTTTGCTAGAAATTCTTACTGATCTTGATGAGTTTTGTTTGAGAGAGATCATTTTCTCTCCATTAGGTAAATTTTAATAAAAGTTTAGGCTTTTTGTTGTTAGAAAGAATGGGAAAAGTAAGTAGAAATCCATCTTAGGAAAAGAAAGAGTTGGTTTCAAATATCTTCAGTATTTAATTTATTATATACTTTAAAGATTTATTTACTTTTTATTTATGTGTATGTGTGTATGCCTGCATGAGTTTATGTGTACCATGTGTACACAGGCACCTGTGGAGTTCAGAATCAGGTGTCAGTTCCCTTGGAACTGGAGTCATAAGCAGTTGTGAGCCCTTCCTTCCCCTTCCATGGATGCAGGGAATTGAATCTGGGTCTTCTGCAATAGGGCGCAAGTGCTCTTAACCATGAGCTATCTCTTCAGTCCCATAATTTATTATCTTTGTGATGTTAACATTTACAACTTTAAGCATTCATAACATTACTTTTCTGATGTTATTTTTTGGTCAGGTGACGCTTCCCAACATTGGAAGAAAATACAAACCCATTAGACGGCAGCTGGTGAAGTTTCTCTGTCCAGGTTTTAGTCTTATGTACTTAGCAGATTTGTGCATTTCCCCTTCATTAGTGACAGTCTTCCATTTGTGAAGGACTGCAAGGAACCTAGGGGTTAAAACTCTGAAAATAAGCCAATGTTTGTGACTTAGCAGATGTCTACGGAAGTGGCACATCGTCACGCTACAGTCCTCCCTTGGCTCCTGTGGCTTTTATCCAGAGGGATGAATGAATTCTGGTGTTGCTACTGGTAATAAATATAATCTTATATTCAATTTGAGAAGTTAAGAAAATATCTGTGTAATTTACTCAGAACTGCCTAAACTTAAGCCTCACCTTCTGCCAAGTGCTGCTATGCTAGGGTCACAGTACAAGGATTTGGATGCTCCATTACTCACTCTTTGAAATACGCACATAGGAATTATTTTGTAGTGACTGCGGGAGTGACCGCATAAGGAGACAGTGTGTAAGGTTAATCTCACAGGAGCCCACGTTGTTTCAACTGTGACAGTTTTCCAACATACCAATCTATTAGGTTTCTTTCCATCTAGGACTAAAAAAAAAGCACACTCTGTCCATATTGGGGTTCATTTATATTAGTAAAAATGCATGGAATATAGGACAGTTGAGAAGATTTATAGCATTAAGTCCTGTGTTGTACTTATATATGCCTTCACATTTAATAGATTAAATTAAATGATTACCACAGGACAATTTAAGAAGGGAAAAAAGCATTGAAACTTTTCTTTCTTCTTTTGAGGCCTCATTAAATCTATCTATAACCAGTTAATAGAATGTAATTGAGTAATAGAATAGGCTTTTAAGACATAATTCATCTTCATTTTTGATATTGGTATTTAATTACTTTAAACAATTATATTCAGATAAGAATTTGCAAAGGCTTTGGGTCTCAAATCTTACTGTGTGTAAGACTCTCCTAGCCTGCCTGTTATTAATACTAATGTCAGACCCCCAATTCCCAGTCTTTGCATGTTGTTATAAAAGCCATGGGGATAAGACAGAACACATCATTGGAAATACAAACTCCAAGTGATCTTAACTGAAGGTCGAGTGCTGCTTCCTTTTTCTTTTCTTTTATGAGATAAGATCTTGGCTCTAACTTAGGCTGCCATTGAGCTTGTGATCCTCTTGTAAAGAGTATTGGAATATAGATGAGAACTGTCAACCAAGGCTTGCTTTTCTTTTTTATTACTTTATTATTTATTTATTTATTTATTTATTTATTTACCATTTACACATGTGTGCCACAATTCATGCATAGAGGACAGGGGACAACTTTAATAGTTGATATCTTGGGGCTGGAGAGATGGCCTAGCAGTTAAGAGCACTGACTGCTCTTTCAGAGGACCTGGGTTTAATCCCCAGCACCCACATGGAGGCTGAGAACCATTTTTAACTCCAGTTCCAGGGGAATCTGACACCCTCTTCTGACCTCCTCAGCATTGCACGACACGGGTGCACAAACCTACATGCAGACAGTACATTCATACACATAAAAATAATAATAAAATATATTTTTTAAAAAAGAGTTGATTTCTCTACCATGTTGATTCTCAGACAAATAATGAATAATGAATGCAGTAATGAAGCCTATCACTTTGTGTGCTAATTAAAGAACAAGCAAATGAAAGCCCTCAAAACCTCCCCAAACAAAATACAGGAAGGATGAATAAACTACCAGTTCCCTTTCATTCTTTCATTCTCTTGCTTAGCCCTTCCCAATGGAAAGACTTTCTTTTTCACTTGAATTTCTTTTTGTATCTTCCCAACACTAATCTAGTATTTGAAAGGTATTTTTTTGTATATATTCTACATAAGGGACTTGGGCATTTGCAGATTTTGGTTTCTTTGGAGGTATCAATATCTTAGAACTAATTCCTTAAGGACTCCCAAGGACACCTGTATTGACATCCAGTATGCTTTATAATCTAGCCCTATTACCTCTGTGATATGGATGTGGATATTCAGATTTGGAATGGAGTTTTAAAGGTACATAGCTCAACTATCAC
>VZQC01001447.1:242469-256131 GCA_009823505.1 Rhizomys pruinosus
TTTTTTTTTTTTTGGTCTTTTTGAGACAGGGTCTCCTTTTAGTCCCAGCTGGCCTGGAGCTTGCTATGTAGACCAGGCTGGCTTTGAACTCACAGAGATCCACCTGCCTCTGCCTTCCAAGTGCTGGGATTAAAGATACGTACCTCGAAGCCCAGCTCAAGAACCTTCTTGAGTCTACTTTCAGGACATCAGACGTACAAGGTCAAATGAGACCTGGCTCTTGACCTCGGACAAGATTCCCATTAGTGCAGGAGGCCACCAGCCAGTCGGCTGTCAGAGTGCAGTGTGACACAGGCTGTGGCACAGCTTTCCAGGGAAGCTGAAGAGCCGAGTGTGGGAAGGTCTTAGTGGAAAGTGTGCCAGCCCTGTGTTTGCTTCTTTCCCTCTTTCCACTCTACTTCTCTCCCTCAACACCTCTTGCTCTCTTAATACCTTGCTAAATAAATAACAGTTTTAAATAAATATTTAAAAATTAATTACTTGATGTTTTGAGATTTCTTCTCACCTAGTCAGAATGGTTATTGTCAAGAAAATGAATGAC
Source organism: Rhizomys pruinosus (assembly GCA_009823505.1). Classification (NCBI taxonomy): domain Eukaryota; kingdom Metazoa; phylum Chordata; class Mammalia; order Rodentia; family Spalacidae; genus Rhizomys; species Rhizomys pruinosus. The sequence continues at coordinate 243,011 of VZQC01001447.1, forward strand.
AACAAATGCTGGTGGGGAGGTGGGCATAGAGGAATTCTTGCTCATTGTTGGTGTGAATGTAAACTTGTCAGCTACTATGGAAATTATTATGGAAGTTCCTAAAAATGACTGAAAATAGAGCTACCATTTGATCCAGGTTAGGTATATGTCAGAAGTACTCTGAATTAATATACCACAGAGATATTTGCACATCCATGTTTATAGTTGTGCTTTTCACAGTAATCAAGAAATGGAACCAGTATGGATGTCCATCAACAGGTGACCAATAAAGAAAATGTGATATATATACATGATTGAAAATTTTAAAGATTTATCTTTATTTTTAATTATGTGTATGCATGCATGCTTGGGGTGTGTGCATATGAGTGCAGGCGTGTGCATATGAGTGCAAGTGCCTATGGAGCCAGAAGAGGGAGTCAGAGACCTTGGAGCTGGAGTTATAGGCAGTTGTGAGCTACCTAGCATGGGTACTGGGAACTGACGATGCATCCCATGCAGAGCAGTACCAGCTCTTAACTGCTGAAACATCTCTCCAGCCCTACACAGTGGAATTTTATACAGCCATAAAGAATGAAATCATGATATTGGCAGGAAAATAGATGCAACTGGAAATCATTATGTTAGTGAAATGAACCAGAATGAGAAAGTCAAATACCAGAATCAGAAAGTCTCATATGTGGAACCTAGATTTTAAATAATAAATCTCTGTGTGTTTTAGGTCACAAAACTAGAGACGGGACAATGAGAGGGGAGGAAGAGAGCTTAAGGCAGGTGGAAATAGAGACAGTAATGGGATCCATGCAGTCAGAAGGCATAAGACAGCCGCTGAGTTGGGAGGAGGCATGAGGGAGGACAGAGAGGATAGTGTGGGAGGGGAGCGAGCAAGAACAAAATACAATGACAGATAAATGAAGATACCACCTGAAGCTCATTACTTTGCATGCCAACCTAAAATTAATTGAATAAATAAATACAAATAATTTAATTGTCTCTTTCCCTTTAAGATGTTCACGCCTTTAATCCTAGCACTCGGGAGGCAGAGGCAGGCGGATCTTTGTGAGTTCAAGGCCAGCCTGGTCTACAGAGCGAGTTCCAGGACAGCTGGGGCTACAGGGAGACCCTGTCTCAAAAAGACCAAAAAAAAAAAAAAAAAAAAAAAGAGACTATTTGTAAGCAGAATAGGGTGCAAACACCTATTAAAAGGCAGAGCATGTAAAAAATGCATTGGTTGAATTTAATTGAAAAAAGAAGGTTGTGTTCTTCACCAGGCTTAGGCGCTGGCCAAATAGCAACGTTTGTGTCCTCTGAATCTGCTAAAGGCTTGTCTTCTGTCTTTGTTCAGGCTGTCAGCAATGTCTGAAATGCTTTCTTCATCCCAGGCCCCAAACATTATGGCTGGAAGCCTTTCTGCTCCTTCAGTTTTCTCCTTCACAATGAGAGCTGTTTTCCAGGGATTCACTTTAGCCTCCGTGCTTTGTGCTTTAGCTGATATTAATGATTTGCCTGTTGGTTTCTCTTCTTGCTTGGGCTTGTTGCTCCTTGATGGCAGGAATTCTGTATCCCTGGAAGTCCATAGACTGCACCTGCCTAGAGCAGATGTTTCTCAAGAACTTCACAGAAGAATGCACTATCTTCTGTTTTGCGTCTTCAATGAAAATGATTATTCCTGGCATAATAAGGACTATTTCAGTGCAGTGGAAATGGACAGCTGAACTCTCAGGGTGTAGTTAGAATTTCTAGTTAAGCCTCCTAGGTTAGATATTAACCATCCAAGGTTGCCTGGAGCCCTTTGAGGTGTCAAGTACGCTTCTTTTGAAAGTAACTGATTGAAAGGCTTTTTGTAGCCAGCAAGTCAATCCCTGCTTTAGAAATGTACTGCTGTTTTTATGATGGGATACGGCAGAGCACTAAATCCTGGGGTTGCCTTTGTCTTAGGGTTCCATGATCTGTTAAGCATTTATTGCTATTTAATCAAAATACCACCATTCACCTGGACTTGCTTCAGTCCTGAGAAATGTCTGACACTCTTCCGTAAGGTCTTACTGCATTGGGCTCAGCTATTCCTTTAACAGTCTCAAAAGGAGAATTTTGTTCTTTAGCTTCTATTTCTGAACACTTGAGTGCTAGGAAAAAAAGGTCTGCGTGTTTTCTTTATTTCAGATTTTCCAACTCTTCTTGGAATTGTTGGGTTTTGGAAACAGATTTTCATGTACAGTATTGGTCACTGTTTAGAGGAGTTAAGAACCATAAAATAGGTACTATTACAGACTTGTCATCATCTAAATTTACTGTCAGGTATGCTTAAGTAATAAAACTCCTCTCAGTTGTCTTCCTGGAAGAGAAATGGTCTGGATTTGGAAATCAGGAGTCAGTTTTGGCTGTGTCTCTGCTTGCCGTTTTGATGTTAATGAGGCTACTTTAGGGGTTCACTTAGTCCTTAGGTGAAATAGTAACTCTTTGTAGTTACATAAGAAGCTTCAATCAGCTCAAGGAGCTTTGGATTTTTGCAACAATCTCGTTAATATCCATATCATCCTCTGGTAGGGTGTAGTCAACAGGAACTAAACCACCTGTGTAATTACTGCCTGGGGTTAGATCTATAGTAAGACCAGGGCTGGGATTTTGTTCTGGTGATGCTTTTTTTTTTTCTTCTTCACTTTTGTTACCTCGGGATTTTGAAGATCAGTTTAAGATAACACACAGACCTTGACTCCAGCTGCCCATAGGTATTTTTAAGCATTTTGCATGCATGAGATCTTCTTCCTACTGTTTCTTGTCTTTCTGGTGACTCACTCTGCCTTGCCATTCCTCTCTCCTAAACTGCCTGGGCCTTTCATGTCTCCCATTCTACATGCCTTTACATGTGTTGTCTCTCTTGCCATACTACCTTTCCCCTCTGCCAGCATGGTTGGTGTTTACTCAGCTGGTAGCCAACCTTCTCCTCCTGATGTACACCAGGACTCTATCTCCTACAGCCCATGACTTCAATCTCCTACAGCCCATGACTTCATTCTGCTAGCGTGTTCCACTGCCACTGTGTGTGTACGGTCTGTGAGCCCAGGAACCCTGTGATAGGCTTAGTTGTCTATATGCAAACCCCCAGAACTAGTTTGGAAGTTTCTGATGATTTATGTTTTTTCCCCCACTGTTATTTCCTGTTATAGTTCTCTTCTGTATATTTAAAGAATGAACAAAATTCATATACATTTAGGCTTGATTTGAGTTATAAGGTCATTTTTTGGTGCTTGATTCTAAGTTTGGTATCAGTTTCTTTCCTCTTAAGAAACCTGTCTTAATTTATAATCATTTTGGCATCCTGCTAAAATTGTAAAAAACAAATGAGTTATTCTTGATTGAGATAGGGTAGTATGGAATCAGTATATGTTTTAGACTATTTTGCTGCTAGAAGACAATATATCTAAGATTGGGTAATTTATAAAGAACAGAGATTTATTCCTTTTAATTCTAGTCATATTGAAGTTGAGGCTGGCATCTGGCGAGGGCCTTCTTGTTGTGTCTTCTCTTGATGGATGCAGAAAAGAATATATGCAAAAGAGTGTTAGAAATTAATCTTGTGGCCTCAAGTTCTTCAGTAACTGGTATTTATCCCCTCTCGAGAGTCCAGATCTGATGACTTCCTGTTTGGTGACTCTTCCCAACCCTGTCACACTGGGGATTGAATTTCTAACACATGCTTTTGGGAGTACATTCAAATCATAGACAATTTGAGTAGACTATATTTCAGTACTGGGTATTGGATGTAGGTATTGTACATACTAGGTAAGTGCTCTGCCACTGAGCTGCATCCCCAGCCCCTACCCTGTGCATTTCAGTGCTTATTTCATCTCCCATATTCTCTTCATTCAGGGATGTGGGCTTTATATTCTCAGATAACTTTATCTTAGATAATACCAGTTGTCTGAATATATCTAAGTTTTCACCTTAGCTCTGCAGGAAAAATACAAGGACTTGGAATTAGTAAGAGGGAAAGGAATCAGTTTCTTTGAAGTTTTCTTATTATTTTACAGATTTTTAAAAAAATAATAAAAATCTAAAAATTATTCTAAAATATCTTTTTAATTGATGAGAAAATAAAGCTGTTTAAGTTTTATTGGATAATAATTCTTTTTTTTTTTTGGTCTTTTTGAGACAGGGTCTCTCTTTAGTCCCAGCTGGTCTGGAGCTCACTATGTAGACCAAGCTGGCCTTGAACTCACATAGATCCACCTGCCTCTGCCTCCTGAGTGCTGGGATTAAAGGTGTGCGCCGCCATGCCCAGCCAATAATTATTTCTTTTAAAAACATTTTTATTAATTCTTATTTTATGTCTATGAGTATTTTGCCTGCATTTATGTAAGTGTACCATGTACGTGCAATGCCTATATAGCCCAAAAGAGGGTGTCAGAGCCCCTGGAACTGGAGTTATGGCTAAGTCATTAGCCACCATGTGGGTGTTAGGAATCAAACCTTGGTCCTCTGGAAGAATGCAAGTGTTTTTAACTTCTGAGCCATCTCTTCACCCCAATAATTACTTCTAGATTGAATGATATTGTACACTGTGTTAAAGAATGGTCTGAGCTAAATGTTACCATTGAAATAGGAAGTATAAAACGCTTTTAGGTCATTCATCGTAGCCATTATGGAGAATGAATAACATCCTTATTCAGTGATTTTTTTTTTTTTTGAGACAGGTCTTCCTTTAGTCCCAGCTGGTGCTATGTAGACCAGGCTGGCCTTGCACTCAGAGATCCACCTGCCTCTGCCTCCCAAGTGTTGGGATTAAAGGCGTGCACCATCATGCTTGGCTGATCAATGATTTCTGTCTCTCTATAAAACTGTGTCTGTCTCTTTGTCATCTTTTTATCAATAATTGGGAATCTAATATAGATTTAGCATCCCTAGTCTGAAAACCCCAAAATCTCAAGTGCTATGTTATCTAAAACTTTTTTGAGCACTGTCATCATACTGAAAAGGGTTTGAATTTTGGAGGACAGAGGAATTTTTATATAATGAATACTCAACTATAAAGTCTACAAATATTCCTAACCCCTCAACAGACTGCAAACTCTGAAACACTTTAGTCCCAAGCATTTTTTGATGACGAATCAGTGTATACATACCAAATACTATACCAGGCACTTTAAACATTGTTTTTAATTCCCCTTATCAAGTTAGATGATTATTTTCATTTTATAGCTGGGAAACTAAGACAGTGATTAATTTGACCGAATTCATTCACAGTGAGTAATAAAATTTAGTTCTTCTTGGTTCCATAGATTATGTATTAATAATTTCTAGTACTTGTGACTGCTTTGCAGTGTTGTTGCTGTCTATTTCATGTTTAGGTACTTGGTCTTTCTTGCATGTACTTTGCTATATAAATTCTATAGAGAGCTTTGCTACTACAGCTGGCTTCAAATTGGAGCATATGGGCATAATTTATGTATCTTGGCAATTTACATATGTCATAATGCAACTCAGAATTTAATCTAAAATATAGATTTTAGAGTGAAAGAAAATACCAGTCATAATGTTATCAATTATATGCCTCTGAAGTTTAAAATGGCTTCTACATTTAAAGTTACACAGTCACTCATCCTTTGGTGTCTTTTTTCACACAGGTACCAAGTACTTGCTTTTGCCACAGATGCAGACGAGAAGCAAGAGTCTGAACAGCAAAAACTTGGTTCTGGAAAAAGACTAGTTGTAAGGCTTTTTTAATATAAACATATAAGGATTTTACTAATGCATATTGAATCATATCTGTTAGTGAAGAATTTCTTGGAAGGAAATAGAAATATATTTGGGTAATTTTTCTATGTATAATTGTATCAATGTCCTAAGGATTCAATTGGCTGTTGCTTCGGGTCATGTCTGTGTATATGTCATAATATATCAGATTGTAGAGCCATACCATTGCAACTATCAGTGTCAAATCAGATCATTTTTCATTCACATCATTATAAACTAACAGAAAAAGTTAAAAATGGCTCTTTTTTTATTAATGTGTTCTTTGACAGTTTCATGTACACACATTCTGGTCACACTCATCCCTGCATCCTCTCACCCTCCTCCACCACCACCAACCCTGTTCCTCACACTAAATCCCTAGTTTCATGGTTCTTTGAAAAAAAATATTTTTAAGAAATATATTTTACATTTTATTTATTCATATTTGTGTGTGTGTGTGTGTGTGTGTGTGTGCGCACCTGTGTGTGCATGCTACAGCACTAGTGTAGAGCTTAGAGGACGACTTGCCAGAGTTGCCTGGTTCTCCCCTTCCCCCTTGTGGGATCCAGGAATTAAACACAGGTCCTCAGGCTTGGTGGCCAGTGCCTTTTCCTGCTGAGCCATCTCACTGGCCCAGAGAAACATGGCTATAATATGAAAATTTATGTATATTATATTCCCCTATTCATAATGTACTTTCCTTTGGCTAATTTTCATATTGTCTCTTATCACTTATTTTGAAATATTAAGATTCTGATGTCTGTCTCCCTCCCTCCTTCCCTCCTCTTTCTTTCAAAGTGTTGATCCTTTTGCATCTGGAAATTTACGGTTTTCATAAAATTTGGAATTTTTGACCATTAATTATTCAAATATTTTCTGCACTCACTTTCTTTTCTTTCACTAGAGAACTCCAATTATACATATATTTAGCCTATTTGAAACTGTCCCACAGCTTACAGATTTTCTTTACATTTGGTTCAGGTAATTAATTTATCTTGCTTTGCTAGAGATGAAACCCAGGGTGTCAAACATTGTAGGCAAACTTTGTACTAGTGAAACTTTCCCCATTAAAAAACTCTTATTCTTGCCAGGCACTGTGGCACACAATATCAACTTTGCATTTTATGGATTATGAAATTTGATTTACAAGGTAAACATTGTAGCTTTTTTATAAAATATTTTTATTGATGTTTTGTGTATTTCATACATCATTTCTCAGTCCAGTTTAGATTCATTACCATTTCCATGCTCCCCACCCAACCCCAATTCATGCATTCTGCCATACATGTCTTGTATGTTTTTCTCAGTCTTTTTAAAGTTTTTCTCTGCACAGGTATATTGTTTGGGGCAGAAGTTAACTGTTTCAGTCAGTTCTTTGACCCAGTCCTTTTGTTGTTGTTCCCTCTAATTTGTATTGCTCCAAAATATGCCCATACATATGTCATTCATATATATATATATATATAAATTATGACCTCTGAAAACAAACTGTATGTGAATTTCAAAATATGTTTAGGAATTCACATTTTTCTCTTTAATTTTATATTATGCTAAAACATGAATATGTACCCTCCACCCATATACCATAATTACAAAGTCTGAAAATAACTGGTAAGTTAATTCTAGAGCCCTTTAAGAGATTCACATTATAAACAGCACAGTTACTTTCAAATAAAAAAGAAATATATTATAAATGTTGCTCAGCTTGCCTTTCAACTAGGGATTTGGTGCTAGCAGCCACAAATCAGGGATACCATTTGTCATTTGTTTTTCTGGGACTGTGTTACTTCACTTAGCATGATATCTTCTAGTTCCATCCATTTACCTGCAAAGTTCATGATGTCATCTTTCTTTACCACTGCATAGAACTCCATTGTGTAGATGTACCACAATTTTATTATCCACTCCTCAGTTGAGGGGCATTTGGGTTGGTTCCATCTCTTTGCTATTGTGAAGAGAGTGGCAATAAACATAGATGTGCATGTATCTTTGCAATAGGCTGAGTCTTGTGGGTATATACCTAGGAGTGGCTGGGTCAGGTGGTAGGCTCATTTTGAGTCTTTTTTTTTTTTTTTGGTCTTTTCGAGACAGGGTCTCCTTGTAGCCCCAGCTGTCCTGGAACTCACTCTGTAGACCAGGCTGGCCTTGAACTCACAAAGATCCGCCTGCCTGTGCCTCCCGAGTGCTAGGATTAAAGGCATGCGCCACCATGCCCGGCTCATTTTGAGTCTTTTAAGGGTTCTCCACATTGCTTTCCATAGTGGTTGTATGAGTTTACATTCCCACCAGCAGTGGATGAGTGTTCCCCTTTCCTACAACCTCTCCAGCATTCTGATCTTAGCCAGTCTTAGTGGAATGAGATGATATCTTAGAGTGGTTTTAATTTGCATTTCCTTAATTATAAATGATATTGAACACTTTTTAAGATGTTTCTCAGCCATCTTTACTCACTCACTAGTGAAGTCTCTGTTTAGCCCTTTACTTCATCTTTGGAGTGGGTCATTTGTTTTCTTCTTTGTTTTTTGAGTAGTTTATATATTCTGGATGTTAATGCTCTGTCAGATGTATCACTGGTGAAGGTTTCCTCCCACTCTGTGGGTTTTCTCTTCACTTCCCTGATTGATTGTTTCTTTTGCTTTTGAGTTTGATGGGGTCCCACTTGTCAGCTGTTGACCTTATTTCCTGTACAGCCACTGTTTGATTTAGAAGGTCTTCCTACACCTATATCTTGTGAGTTGCTGCCAACATTTTCTTCTGTCCCCTTCAGAGTTTTGGGTTTCACGTTGACGTCTTTGATCCATCTAGAGTTGATTTTTGCACAAGGTGAGAGGTAGGGGTTTAATTTTGTTTTTCTACGAATAGTGATCTAATTTTGCCAGCACCAATTGCTGAAGATGCTATCTTTCCTCCATTAAGTCTTTTTGGCCCCTTTGTCAAATATGAGGTGGCTGAAATCGTATGAGCTCAAGTTTGGATCTTTAGTTTTGTTCCATTGGTCAATGGGTTTGTTTTTGTGCCAGTACCAGGCTATCTTTATGATTATAGCCCTGTAATATAGTTTGAAGTCTGGTATAGTGATTCCCCCTGTATTGCACTTTTTGCTTAGGATTGCTTTAGCTATTTGAAGTCTTTTGTTTTTGCATATGAAATTAAGGAATTTTTTTCCAAGTCTGTGAAGAAACTCATGGGTATTTTAATTGGGATTGCATTGAATCTATATATTGATTTGGATAGAAGGGACATTTTTAATATATTAATTTTTCCAGTACATGAGCATGGGGGGTTTTTCCCTTTTCTGATGTCATCTTTTTTTGTTGTTGTTGTGGTCTTTTTGAGACAGGGTCTCCCTGTAGCCCCAGCTGGCCTGGAACTTGCTATGTAGACCAGGTTAGCCTTGAATTCACAGAGATAATGCCTCTGTCTGCCTCCTGAGTGCTAGGATTAAAGGCATACACCACCATGTTCAGCTAAAAAAAATAAATTTATGAACTGGATGTGATGGCACATGCCTTTAATCCCAGGACTTGGGAGGCAGAGGCAGGCGGATCTCTGTGAGTTCAAGGCCAGCCCGGTCTACATAGTGAGTTTCAGGACAGCTGGAACTATTAGGAGACCCTGTCTCAAAAAGACCAAAAAGAAAATTAAATTTATTTTTAAATTGATATATAAATCATAAAAATTCTACACATTAATGGAGAATCATGTAATTCTTTTGATATGAATACATTGTATGATTTTTGAATCAGGTCTAACAAATCAGTTTCCACAAACATATATCATTTCTTTAAGGATAACATTCAAATTCTTCTAGCTTTTTGGATTTATAGTTCTTTATTATACATTAGTAGCCACTGACCACTCTTTCACCATTCTTGAAGTTTTTCAGGGAATGTCGTAACTTTTTTCATGAGTACTTTGGATCATTGAATTGTTAATGTAACTAGGTAAGAGATGGAATAAAATCTACTAGAGTCTATAAATACCAAGTCTAGTGATAGCAAATCAACCAACTTCAGAAAGTAAATGAAGAAGTCAGCCAATCTTTCTGATTTGGCTTTGATCTAAAGTAGTTCTTTAATTTACACTGATGTGAAAGTGACTGAAATGGTTTGTTTTTAGCAACTAAATTAATCTTAGGTTTTGTCTTTCAGGTGGATTGGACTCTGAATATTGGAGAGCAAGCCCTTGATATATGTATTGTTCCTTTCAATCAATCTGCATCTTCTGTCTTTGTTCTTGGTGAGAGGAACTTTTTTTGCCTTAAAGATAATGGGCAAATTCGATTCATGAAGAAGCTTGATTGTAACCCAAGTTGTTTCCTCCCATACTGCTCAGGTGGGTAGGAAGATTTTCTTTTTCCATATGTTAAGACCATGTAGTGCACAAATGTACACACACACACACACACACACACACATGCACATGCACACACACACACATACACATGAGAAAAAAAGCACACTCAAACACATATTTAAAACATCTAGGAAAGTTTTATGTTGAATGTGTAATGGAAACTTTAAGACTTTCAAAGATTGAGTAGAAGTTTGATATAAAACACACATTTGGTTTCATCAGTCATTTTACTTTGTTTAAGGTCACTTGCAGAATTGGCTTATGGACACTAATGCTTTCTATAATTTAACTCTTCATGATGCTTCCATGAGGACATCAGACTTTTTTTTTTTGGACGTCAGTCTTTTATAAACAAAACTGTAATATCTGACAGAATGACTTACCCACAGTGAATGCCAGTAAATCATTAGTTCACATGTGTTATATGTTAATGAAATTCATACTTTCTAGATGAAATGCAAACATACTGGACACTTTCTATAGTTCCGTGTCTGTAAAATGTTTTGTTTCTTTTTGCTTTGGTAGCTTGATGTTCAAAACTAACATATTATCACTTAAAATTGTTAAGTGTTAGAAACTAAGATATTAGAATTAGGGTGTGTCATAAATTCTACAGGAGAAATTATAATATATTATTTTAAATGATCTTACTATCTTCTTTCTGTATCTTCAACATGTAGTTTCAGAAGGAACAATAAATACTTTGATTGGAAACCATAACAGCATGTTGCATATTTATCAGGATGTGACACTGAAGTGGGCCACTCAGCTTCCCCATGTTCCCGTAGCAGTACGAGTGGGGTGTTTACAGTAAGTGGTTTAACTTAAACACAATTCTATTAAAGAATTTGTTTAGTTTTATTTTTCTTGACAGGGGGTCTTGCCCTGTTGTCCAGGCTGGCTTTGAACTCATACCTGGTGTTGATTAAAGGATCTTTGTCAAGGAATTCTGCAGAATTTTGTGCAATAATGTCAAGTGATTTTTCTAAAGAATTATGGGTGATATTGTAGTGTGAATGTTAGTAGTAGAAATAAATTTTTGCCAGGCATGGTGGTGCACACCTTTAATCCCAGCACTCAGGAGGCAGAGGCAGGTGGATCCCCGTGAGTTCAAGACCAGCCTGGTCTACATAGTGAGCTCCAGGCCAGCTGGGACTAAAGGGAGACCCTGAAAAAAAAGTAATAAATTTTCATGGAAAAGTATGTAAAATGCCTTAATTAGGGCTATTCATCATTTTAACGTAGTATTTCTAGAAGTTATCTCCCAATTAAAGATGAAAACTGTTGAAGACAATGCTTTTCTATATAGATTATTTTCTTTAAAATGAAAAAATGTCTTCTAGTATTTTATGGGTGTATTAGTTATTGTTCTGTTGCTGTGATAAAATACTATGACAAAAAGTAACTTGTGAAAGAGTTTGTTTTGGTTTATAGTTCCAGAGGGGTGTCCATAGTGCTGGGGGAGGTATGGCAGCAGGTGACAGATCAGGAAGCTGAGGGATCACATCTTCAACTACAAGCACAAAGCACAGAGAGGGTATTGGAGGTCCTAAAGATTATGTACTTTCCAGACACCACCAGCACCTGGGACCAAGTGTTAAATACTTGTGCCTATGAGGGCATTTCTCTTTTAAACCACCACATTCCACCCTCTGGCCCCCATAGGCTCATGACCATATCACAATGCAAAATCTATTTAGTTCAACTTTAAAAGTTCCTATAGTCTTTAAAAGTCTCAGCACTTTTCAAAAGTCCTAAGTCTCTTCTGAGACTCAGGGCAGTCACTTAGCTATTACCCCCCTCCCCCATAAAATAAAAATGACAAATTACATATTTCCAACATACAATGGCACTGAGCATACATTCACATTCCAACAGGGAGGAATTGAGACATCCAGAGGAAATACAGGACCAAAGCAAAGACAAAACCTGTAGGGCAAATACTAAATTCTGTAGCTCCAAGTGGGACTTTATGGGTGTGGATGGCTCTGCCCCTCCAGCTTTACTGTGTGTAACATCTCTCACTTGGGCTGACTCTACTCCCTGTATGCAGCTCTTCTTGGCAGTCTCCTGGCTCTGGCATCTCCCACACTCGGCATTTCCATTGCAACCCAGGCTTCCCTGTCACAGTTTCAGCCAGTTGCTTCTTACGGCCTCCTTTCTTCTTATAGCCATCCCAGTTCTGGCACTCATTGCCTGGCTTGACAATCTCCCCCTCATTCTGCATCTTTCATCCTCTAAAGCCAGAGCCTCTGATGACACAGCCACGTTCTGCTGCCAGTTTAGGATGGACTCTTGCCCCCTTGAATCACATTTGCAGCAGCTTTTTATGTTGAAACATTTGCTTTTTAGGAATAAGTATCCATCCCTTAGGTTTTCTCCTTTTACGATTTGGAGATTTAGCTGGGTAGTTCCAGTGTAGAGGAGGAGGCCTCTCCTTAACAGAGCTAATCGTAAAAGTTACAGCCCAGGTTCGATCCCCAGCACCCACATGGCAGCTAAGAACCGTCTTTAACTCCAGTTCCAGGGGAATCCGACACCCTCTTCTGACCTCCATGGCATTGCACAACACAGGTGCACAAACCTACAGGCAGACAGTACATTCATGCACATAAAAAAGAAAAAAAAATGAAAAAAAATACAACCTCTCTTCTAGCATACACCCTGGCTGTAGCAATAAGCTTTTAGTGTTCTTGTTCTCTCCAAACTGTATATTTTTTATAGCTGTCTGACCCACTTGCTCTTTTTCATTGTAGACCTGTATAAGTGATATCAGTAATAACCAAAGCACAGATTCAATGTTAGCTGTTTTGAAATTTCCTCACTGAAGAGATTAGTTTATTAGTTTAAAATTTAGCCTCAGGTAGAGGAGGAAGTGGCAAGCATGGTGGAGAGGAGGGAGTGGCAGGCATGGTGGAGAGGAGGGAGTGGCAGGCATGGCGGCCGAGGAGGAAGTGGCAGGCATGGTGGAGAGGAGGAAGTGGCAGGCATAGTGGCAGAGGAGGAAGTGGCAGGCATGGTGGCAGAGGAGGGAG
>VZQC01001447.1:263580-275418 GCA_009823505.1 Rhizomys pruinosus
AAAAAAAAAAAAAAAAAAAAGAAACTTTCACGCTGGGCATGGTGGTAACACCTTTAATTCCAGCACTCAGGAGGCAGAGGCTCTGTAGGCCAGCCTGGTCTACATTATGAGTTCCAGGCCAGCTGGGGCTACAGGGAGACTCTGTCTCAAGAAGACCAAAAAAATAAAAAGTAAATAAAAAAATAAAAATAAAGCTCTCATTCTCAAAAGACAGTAATCCACATTGGTAGGAAAAGTGCATTTGTGTTTGGGTTTCTGATTCTTTAACCCATAACAAATATATGGGGTGGGGGAAGGTCTCATTGTTAACTAGAATTGTGGCCAGAGGAAAAATGTTTTGTTCATCCTGGTTATAAAAGGTTTCACCTTTCACTCAGTGCATACCTTCTTGGCCCCTTGGCTCCAGAAAGCTTTTCTGTCAGCTTGGTGACTGCTTTTATCTTTCTTGGGAACTACATCTAAGTTTATGGTCTTTCCTCACTTTGAATAGTTGGCCCTTCGTGTAACTGGAATTTGACCTGGTTTCAAAGATAATATGATTTTACTTTTCTTACTTTTCCCAGAGCGGGGAAATTTTCTTAGTTGCTTACTGGTGAATATAAAAAAGGAATATAGTGATTTAATTTTTTGATTATGTTAGTTTTATGTATTGCTAAGGTCTTGGTTGAAGAATTTCAGATGGAAATTCTTTATTCTTTAGTGTTATTTATTTGTGTGTGTGTGAAAGAGAGAGAGAGAAAGAGAGAGCGAGAGTGAGAGAGAGAGAGAGAGAGAGAAAGACAGCATGTGTGTGGAGGTCAAATAGCAACTTGTGTGAGTCTGTTCTTTCCTTTAACCATGTAGATAGATGCTGGGGATCAAACTCAGGTCGTCAGGTTTGGCAGTACAGGCTTTTATCCTCTGAGTAAGGTCTGTCTCAAGTGTAATTTTCAGCTTTTACATATGTAGACTGTATTTCAGAACTAACTCTGTGGTACAAATTTGAGTTATTAACAACATAAAAGGTTGTGATAGGGTGGTACAGCGTAGGATGATTTAAATTAGAATCAGTTGTTATCTGAAAGGACTCGCATGAGCTGTAATAACAGTTACAATTGCCTGGCTGTGGCCTTTTACTGCATTAGGGTCTCAAATTCAGTAAGAGTTAGTTTGGTAGCTTGAAACATTTAGCTTGTATAGTCTAATAGTTCATTAATTCTTTTAAAATATTTTATTTATGCCAGGTGTGCTGGTGCACCCCTTTAATCCTAGCACTTGGGAGGCAGAGGCAGGCAGATCTCTGTGAGTTCAAGGCCAACCTAGTCTATGTAGGGAGTTCCAGGACAGCCGGAGCTACAGGGAGACTCTGTCTCAAAATGACCAAAACAATTTTTTATTTATCATTTTTATTTATGTGTATTTTTATTTATGTGTATTGCTTACATGTGGGTAAGTGCACCCATGTCATGCAGTGCTCCTGGAGGTCAGAAGAGGGTGTCAGATCCTCTGGAACTGTAGTTACAGACAGTTACCTGCCATGTGGGTCCTGGGATTGAACCCAGGTGCTCTGCAAGAGCAGCCAGTACTTTAAACTGCTGAGCCAACTCTCCAGCCCCACTTCATTAATTCTTTTTTTGTTTTTTGGTCTTTACTTCACCTCCAAAAAGATTCGGGAGAATGGTGATGCATTTACACCAACCAAGAGGACAGATATTTGTTAAAATTGCTGAAAGTTGTATTGAAATATAAAAACCTCTCATTTTTTTTAATTTTTTTTTATTAATTTTATTTATTTTTGTATGTGTATGAATGTACTGTCTGCATGCAAGTCTGTGCACCCGTGTCGTGCAATGCCGCGGAGGTCAGAAGAAGGTCTCGGATTCCCCTGGAACTGGACCTCTCATTTTGAATAACATTTTAAATAATATTAAAACAGCCCAAACATCTTTGTCACATAAACTTGAACTTTGTGAGTAAATTAAGTAAAATAAGGCTTGAATTCTTTTCTTTCTTTCTTTTTTTTTTTTTTTTTTTTTTTTTTTTTTCAATAAGATAATAAATAAATAATAATAATAAATAAATAAATAAATAAACTCTTCAACTTGAATTAATATAGTTTTATGAGATTTCTTTACACATCATCATTTTATCGATTTCATAACAAAACAAATGATCAAGTATCCAATTATTAAGTTTACATAGCTCAAAAGGCATATAAAATAATAGATAGATGTCTGCTCAGTTTGTTAGCAGAACCCACCTTTTTTGTAAGAGATGTTAGGGAAAGAAGGAAGAAAAATCCTAACTCAAACAAAAAGTTGGAAAACTTCTGATAGGTATTGAAAAATATTACAAGAATTTCAGAAATTTTGATTAAGAATTGTTTAGCTACAACCTCTTAACCTCTTGCAGAGGGCCTAGATTAGATTCCTAGCACCTACATAGCAGCTAACAACTATCCACAACTCCAGTTCCAGGGGATCCGATGCCCTCTTCGGGACCTCTGTGGGAACTGGACAATATATATATATGAATGAAAGCAATATACTCAGATACATAAAGTAAAAATTATTTTTTTTTTTTGTCTTTTTGTGACATGGTCTCCTTGAAGCCCCAGATGGCCTGGAACTCACTCTGTAGACTAGGCTTGCCCTGAACACGCAGAGATCAAACTGCCTCTTCCTCCCGAGTACTAGAATTAAAGGCATGTGCCACCACGCCCAGCTTAAAGACAGTTCTTAGCTGCCATGTGGGTGCTGGGAATTGAACCCAGGTCCTCTGCAAGACCAGTGCTCTTAAACTCTGAGCCATCTCTCTAGCCCCAAAATAATAAGTACTTTTTTTTTTGTCATTTTGAGACAGGGTCTCCCTGTAGCCCCAGCTGTCCTGGAACTCACTCTGTAGACCAGGCTGGCCTTGAACTCACAAAGATCCGCCTGCCTCTGCCTCCCAAGTGCTAGGATTAAAAAAACAGCCTTATGCTGGGCATGGTGGCACACATCTTTAATCCCAGCTCTTGGGAAGCAGTCAAGTGGATGTCTGTGAGATCAAGGCAGGCCTGGTCCACATAATGACCAGTCCAAAAAAAAGCCTTATTTGAATGAATGAGCTCACTGTGTTTTTGCTCTATCAAGGAAGGTAAACCACTGAACTCAGAGTTAAAGCCTTATATCTATTGCTGGAAGATTCCATGGACCACAGAGTTCAATTAAGAATTCAAGATTTAGGCAGGCATGGTGGCGCATGCCTTTAAACCTAGCACTTCGGAGGCAGAGGCAGGCGGATGTCTGTGAGTTCAAGGCCAGCCTGGTCTACAGAGTGAGTTCTAGCCACTGGGGCTACAGGGAGACCCTGTCTCCAAAGAAAGACAAAAAAAAAAAAAAAAAAAAAGAAAGAAAGAAAAGAATCAAGCCTTATTTTACTTAATTTACTGCACAAAGTTCAAGTTTATGTGACAAAGATGTTTGGGCTGTTTTAATATTATTTAAAATGTTATTCAAAATGATAGGTTCCAGTTCCAGGGAAGCCGAGACCCTCTTCTGACCGCCGCGGCATTGCACGACACGGGTCAACAGACTGCATGCAAGACAGTATACCAATTGATCACATACAAAAATAAATAAAATTAATAAAAAAAAATTAAAAAAAAATGAGAGGTTTTTTTGATAGTTCATACAACTTTCAGCAATTTTAACAAATATCTGTCCTCTTGGTTGGTGTAAATGCATCACCATTCTCCCGAATCTTTTTGGAGGTGAAGTAAAGACCCAAAAAACAAAAAAAAAAAAGAATTAATGAAGTGGGGCTGGAGAGTTGGGGAGCTCAGATTTTAAGAATACTGGCTGCTCTGCAGAGCACCTGGGTTCCATCCAGGGACCCATATGGCAGGTAACTGTCTGTAACTACAGTTCCAGAGGATCTGAACACCCTCTTCTGACCTCCCGGAGCACGGCATGACATGGGTTCACTTACCCACATGTAAGCAATACACATAAAGAAAAATATTTTTTAAATATTTAAAATAAAAAGGATAAATAAAACAATTGTTTGGTCATTTTGAGACAGAGATCTCCCTTTAGTCCGCCATGTCTGGAACGCCCTAATACATAACGAGGTTGGCCTTGAACATCAGAGAATCTGCCTGCCTCGGCCTCCCAAGTGCTAGGATTAAAGGGGTGCACCAGCACACCTGGCAAAAGAAATATTTTAAAAGCATCCTGAACATTTCACTCAGACACGCTAACTGTTTCCAAAGCGACCCAACTAACTCTTACTGAATTTGAGACCCTAATGCAGTAAAAGGCCACAGCCAGGCAATTGTAACTGTTATTACAGCTCATGCGAGTCCTTTCAGATAACAACTGATTCTAATTTAAATCATCCTACTACGCTGTACCACCCTATCACAACCTTTTATGTTGCTAATAACTCAAATTTGTACCACAGAGTTAGTTCTGAAATACAGTCTACATATGTAAAAGCTGAAAATTACACTTGAGACAGACCTTACTCAGAGGATAAAAGCCTGTAACTGCAAACATGACGACCTGAGTTTGATCCCCAGCATCTATCTACATGGTTAAAGGAAAGAACAGACTCACACAAGTTGCTATTTGACCTCCACACACATCTGTCTGTCTCTCGCTCTCTCTCTCATCCTCACTCGCGCGCTCTCTTTCTCGCTCTCGTCTTCAACACACACACAAATACACAACCTAAAGTGATTTTCCATCTGAAATTCTTCAACCAAGACCTTAGCAATACAGAAAACAAATAATCAAAAAATTAAATCACTATATTCCTTANAGAAGAGGGTCTCGGTTCCCTGGAACTGGAACCTCTATTTTAATAACATTTAAATAATATTAAAACAGCCCAAACATCTTTGTCACATAAACTTGAATTTGTGCAGTAACTTAAGTAAAATCAGGCTTGATTCTTTCTTTTCTTTCTTTTTTTTTTCTTTTTTTTTTTGTCTTTTTGAGACAGGGTTCCCTGTAGCCCCAGCTGGCCTAGAATTCACTCTGTAGACCAGCTGGCTCTTGAATCTCACCAGAGCATCGCCTGCTCTGCCTCCGAAGTGCTAGGTTTAAAGGCATGCGCCACCAGGCTGCCTAAATCTTGATTCTTAATTGAACTCTTGGTCCATGGAATCTTCCAGCAATAGATATAAGGCTTTAACTCTGAGTTCAGTGGTTTACCTTCCTTGATAGAGCAAAAACACAGTGAGCTCATTCATTCAAATAAGGCTTTTTTTTGGACTGGTCATTAGTGGACCAGGCCTGTCTTGATCTCCACAGAATCCACTTCGACTGCTTCCCAAGAGCTGGGATAAAGATGTGTTTTCTCACCATATGCCCCGCTAAGGCGTTTTTTTAATCTAGCTACTTGGGAGGCAGGGCAGGCGGATCTTTGTGAGTTCAAGGCCAGCCTGGTCTACAGAGTGCTTCCAGGGACAGCTGGGGCTACAGGGAGGACCCTGTCAATTTACATTTTTTAGACAAAAAAAAAAAATACTTATTATTGTTGGTAGAAGAGAGGTGCTCAGAGTTTAAGAGCACTGGTTTGCAGCGGCCCTGGGTTCAATTCCCCAGCACCCACAGGCAGCTAAGAAAACTGTCTTTTTAGCTGGGCGTGGTTGCACCTGCTTTATTTAGTACTCGCGGAGGAGCAGTTGTGATCTCTGCGTGTTCAAGGGCAAGCCTCGTTATACGAGTGATCTTCCAGGCCATTGGGGCCTTCAAAGAGGGACCATGTCACAAAAGACAAAAAAAAAAAATACTTTTTACTTTATGTATCTGAGTATATTGCTTTTCATTCATATATATATATTGTCCAGTGTCCACAGAGGTCCCGAAGAGGGATCGGATTCCCTGGAACTGGGTTGTGGACTGTTGTAGCTGCTATGTAGGGGCTAGGAATCAATCTACGGCCCTCTGCAAGAGGTTCAGAGGTGGTGTAGCCAACCATATTGCTTAATCAAATAATTTCTGAACTTCTTGTAAATTTTTCAATACCTATCAGAAGTTTCCAAACTTTGTTTGAGTTAGGATTTTTCTTCCTTCTTTCCCTAACATCTCTTACAAAAAACAGGGTGGGTTCTGCTAACAAACATGACAGACATCTAGCTATTATTTTATTAGCCTTGTGAGCTATGTAACTTTATAATTGGATACTTGATCATTTGTTTTGTTATGAAATCGATAAAATGATGATGTGTAAAGAAATCTCATAAAACTATATTAATTCAAGTTGAAGAGTTTATTTACTTTATTATTATTTATTTATTATTTATTTATTTACCCTTTACCGCATTGCAGACAGGGTCTCCTATAGACCCAGCTGCGCCTGGACCTCACTCTATAGACCAGGCTGGCCTTGACCTCACATAAATCTGCCTGCCTTGGCCTCTGTAGTCTATGAATTAAAGTGTGCTCACCAACACACCAGGTTAAAAGATGGTTCTTAGCCCATAGTGTATGACTGGGAATCAAACCCAGGTCTCTGCAAAGAGCAGTTGGTGCTCTTAAAACCGCTAGAGCCCTATCTCTCCAACCCCTATTTATTTTTTTGAGACATGGTCTCCCTATAGTCTCAGCTGGCTTGTGACTCTCTGTGTAGACTAGGCTAGCCTATATCTCACAGAGTTCTGCCAGCCTTGGCCTTACCAGTATTTGAATTAAAGGTGTGTGCCACCATGCCTAGCTTCAAAATTGAGCAGTTTTAAAGTAGTTGGCAATATGCCAATATTGACAATTGATTCATTAATGCAGAATAATGAAATATGAACTGTGCTCTAATTAGCACTTGTATTCTAATATTGATAAGCCTCGACTAGCATAGAGCAGAAACATTTAAATTTTCTCTTGTTTTTAATCATAAACTATCTTTAGGTGTTCAACTGTTTAGTAGGAATAAGACTATTTAAATATTTTATTTTATTTTGTTTTTTTTATTTATTTATTTTTGTATGTGTATTGAGTGTACTTCTTGCATGTTAGTTGCACCCGTGTCGTGCAATGCGCGGCGGTCAGAGAGGGGCGTCGGTTGCCCCTAGAACTGGGGCGTTAAAGATGGTTCTCAGAACGCCATGTGGGTGCTGGGGAAGAACCCGGGTTCCTCTGCAAAGAGCAGTCGGCACTCTTAAACCGCTAAGCCATCTCTCCAGCCCAGAATTTTAAATATTTATAGCTATATAGCAATAATATATTATGAAGATATTTTATGGACATATATTTGTAGGATAATTAGAAACATGTTATTTTTTTTTCTTTTTCTTAGTTTAAAAAATATTTTATTTAGAGTTAAGCAAGACTCCTCCATCAGCATCAGCTATACCTCACCTGCCTGGAAATACTGTGCAGCAGTGGCAGTGTATATCCCAAATATAATTGGTTAGTAGCTCTCTCCTTGGAGGAATAATTCACAGCTGATGCCACAAGCTTACATCCTCTAGTGGTTAGGAGAAGTTATAAGCTACAGTAAGACCTTGTCATCTTTTACAGAAAAACTATAGTTCATGGATTAGCATACCATCCAAACATCTGTGTCTATACCAAAGTAACCTACCATAATAATTAGTACTGTTTAAATGCCTGTATATCTAATTGCTTGTGCTTCATTAGTAGGATTGAAAGGTTATTCCTGAACAAACTGTCAGCACATGCAAAGAAACAGCCAGAACTGTTCAGTGTCCAAAACGACAGCTCCAGAGAAAGTGGACTGTTTTGCTTCTTGTCTATCTGTGCCCCTTTTCTAAGCCTAGGGAACAATCTGTGGAAGAGGGGGCATGGTAGAATGTAAGGGCTGTGATTGAGTGAATGGTGAAACTACAGCAGTATAGACTGGACACTTATTTGATCGACATAATTGTACATTACAAGCCCCTCCAGCTGGATGGTGGGAGCCTTGGACTGTGTGGGTTTGGGCATAGCTGCTTGCATATTGGTTTTACATGAAGGATATTTGTACTCATAACTTATTACTTATTGTTAAAAAAATGAAATAAAATTAAAAAAATATTTTATTGAGCAGAGGATGGTGGCACACACCTTTAATTCCAGCATTTGGGAGGCAGGTGGTCCTCTATTAGTTCAAGGCCAGCCTGGTCTACATAGCAAGTTCCAGGGAGCTAAAGGAAGACCCTGTCTCAAAAAGAGAAAAAAAAAACTTAAAAAAATTTAATGTGTTGCCTACATAAGTATACAGTGCACAGTGCCCAGGGAGGTCAGAAGAGGGTGTCGGATCTCCCAGAACTGGAGTTACAGATGGTCGTGAGCTGCCATGTGGGTGGTGGGAACCAAACCTGGGTCTTCTGCAAGAGCAACCAAAGCTCTTAACTGCTGAGCCATCTTTCCAGCAGGAAACAAGTTATTTTATTGTAATACTGTACTAGAAATCCGTGATGATAACTGATTTATACTATTCACTACTTGCCAGGCAGTGTTCTAAGTGCTTTATGCATTTTGTATAGTCTGAACTAAACCAGAAAGGTAAATTATTAAATATGTTTAATAAGAACATGAATATAGAAGCTCTTCCCCCTTTTAGATTTTATTTATTTATTTTCATTTATGTGGATGTGTGAGTGTATGCCATGTACATATGGAGGCCTGTAGAGGCTAGAAGGAGTGCCAGGCTCCTGGAGTTTCAGGTGGTTGTGAGCCACTTGATGTGGGTGTTGGGAAATGGAACTTGGGTCCCTCTTAACTGCTGAGCCATCTCTTCAGAGCCCCTTTTTCTTCTTATTTAGAAGAAGTTTTATGGTTTGTAAATGGGAAATTTCTATTTTTTTTTTATTTATTTCTGTATGTGTATGATTGTACTGTCTGCATGCAAGTTTGTGCACCCGTGTCATGCAATGCTGCGGAGGTCAGAAGAGGGTGTCAGATTCCCCTGGAACTGGAGTTCTCCTGGAATTGGAGTTTCAGACAGTTCTCAGCTGCCATGTGGGTGCTGGGGATCGAACCCAGGTCCTCTGTAAGAGCGGCCAGCGCTCTTAACCACTAGGCCAACTCTCCTGCCCCCAAGGGAAATTTCTAATTTAATAATTTTTTTTGACATAGTATCTCATGTAGATGAAGCTCTCTTTGAACTCTCCCATAGATGGGGATGACTTTGAACTTGTGATGCTCCTGTTTCTACCTCCTGAGTGCTGGGATTACAGGCATCCAGCACCATGACCTATGTATGCATAGGTCTTCGTGGGACTTCCTGCATGATAGATAGGCAAGCATTCTACCAACCGATCCTCATCCACAGCCCAAGAAATTTCCATTATTTCAGTCATTAAAATACAATGAAAATAATTTCTTTTGCTTTTAGCTACCTTTTATGTTTCTTATTTGTATTTATTTCCAATTGGAAATTTCTCATTTCTTCCATCTTGTCTTTATGATTTAAATGAATAAGTATTAATTTTATGAATCAAAAATTTTACTTTAAAATTTTTTGTTTTGTTTTTATATTTTGAGACAAACTTTCAGCATGTAACCTATGCTGTCCTTACTTTGCTTGGGGATAAGAAATCAAAAGGTGGTTGTTTAATAGTGATGTGTTTTCTTTGTCAAGTTGACAAGGGGTCAGTTGTACTGGATGGCTTTAGTGTCAACCTGACACATCCTGATTGAGGGAGCCTCAATTGGGAAATTGACTCCATTGGACTGGCCTGTGGCCATGTCTGTGGAGTATTTTCTTGACTGTTGAGTGATGTGGGAGGGCCCAGCCCACTGTGGGTGGTGCCATCCCAGGCAGGTAGTTCTGTACTGTATAAGAAAGCAGTTTGACACCGGGCATGGTGGCGCACACCTTTAATCCTAGCACTTGGGAGGCAGAGGCAGGCGGATCTCTGTGAGTTCAAGGCCAGCCTGGTCTACAGAGCGAGTTCCAGGCCAGCTGGGGCTACAGGGAGATGCTGTCTCAAAAAGACCAAAAAAAAAAGGAAAGCAGGTTGAACATGTGCCGGAGAGCAAGCCAGTAAGCAGTGTTCTTCCATGGCCTGTGCTTCAGCTCCTGCCTCCAGGTTCCTGCCCTGAGGGCTCCCCCAGTGATGAACTATGATGCGGGTGATATAAGATGAATAAACCCCTTCCTTTCCAAGTTGGTATTGGTCAGAGTGTTTTGTCACAGCAATTGAAGAGAAACTAGAACAGAAATCCAGTCTAGCCTTGAAATTCTAGTGACCCTCCTGCCTTAGTCTCTTGCATGGGTGTTACAGGTGTGAATCACCATGTCTGGTTTAATACACATATTCTTTAAAAAAGTTATTTATTTATTTATTTATTTATTTATTTATTTATTTATTTATTTATTGTCTTTTTGAGACAGGGTCTCCCTGTAGCCCCAGCTGTCCTGGAACTCGCTCTGTAGTCCAGGCTGGCCTTGAACTCACAAAGATCTGCCTGCCTCTGCCTCCCAAGTGCTAGGATTAAAGGAGTGCACCACCATGCCCACCTATTTTTTATGTGTATGAATGTACTGTCTGCATGCAGGTTTGTGCACCCATGTCATGCAGTGCCACAGAGGTCAGAAGAGGGCGTCAGATTCCCCTGGAACTGGACCTAAAGACAGTTTTCAGCCGTCATGTGGGTGCTGGGAATAGAACCCAGGTCCTCTGCAAGAGCAGTCGGTGCTCCCAGCCTCTAGGCCATCTCTCCAGCCCCAATACATATATTCTTTGAGCAGTTTCTTGTTCTATATCCTATATTGACCTTGAACTTATGCCCTTCCATGTCCACCCCATGTGCTGTGATTACGACCTGCACCACCTTGGCTGGCTCAGAATTTTCCTTGAACTGGGCTATAGTCAATTTACATTTAGGAATGAATTTTGTGATACTTTTGAACATGTAGGAATATAAGAAATTTGCATTCCCTTTCTATAAACTTTTGTTAATGATGGAGCAAGCGAATATATTTGTTCAGGGCTGTCATTTTTCCAGGCCTCACCCATTTCCATAGTGTGTCAATACAGCATGTGGCTTGTGTGTGAGTTAGCAGGCAGAACTCCCGTGGAAGTAATATCCAAGGCGCACAAAGAACAGCAATATATGGGAAATTAACAGATAATTGCATTGAGAGTCCTGTAAAGATGTAGTTAAGAGTCGTGTCCTGGCTTTTAAGGTTTTGTAGGCTTCAGCAGGTAGAAATGCTTTGCTCCCCGTCTCAGCACTTCTTACACGGTTCTATGGCAACAAAATTACATGAACCAAAGTGAAAGTTTATTGTAAGGCTTTTCCAAAACTTCATGCTCTTGGGTTCATGTGTGGCACAGTGTGTAATAGAAGGAATGCCCAAGGGAGATGTTGATTACATCAGATCCTCCAGGTCTCAGTGGAACAGCTGCTTTGTGACTTGGCTTAACAGATGTTTGCTACTGTTAGTTAGGGAGAGTGCTGGGGCCTTTCTTGAATTATTTTCTTCAAATAAATACCCTTTCTCCTAGTTTGTACATATTTAATGAAAACCTATACTGATTTTGAAATAAAAAGGTCAAGATTATATCACATTTATGGAGCTATGGAGACAGGTCAGTCATTAAGAGCACTGGTTGCTCTTGCAGAGGACCTGCATTTTGTTCCAGCACCCACATGGCAGATAACAGTGGTCCTAAGTATTGTTGCAGGGGAACCCAACACTCTCCTCTAACTTCCATGGGCATTGCCTGACATGGTGCACTTACATAAATGTAGGCAATGCATCTGTACACATAAAAAATATAAGAAAAGTTTGTATCACATTTAAATTCATGAAATTCAGTTTAAAAACAAGTCTTCATTTATCTTAAATATTGTTTATGTTTGCATTTATTTTATTTATTTATTTGTATATGTATGTATGTATGTATGTATGTATGTATGT
>VZQC01001447.1:275551-299965 GCA_009823505.1 Rhizomys pruinosus
GGATCTCCCAGAACTGGAGTTACAGATGGTCGTGAGCTGCCATGTGGGTGGTGGGAACCAAACCTGGGTCTTCTGCAAGAGCAACCAAAGCTCTTAACTGCTGAGCCATCTTTCCAGCAGGAAACAAGTTATTTTATTGTAATACTGTACTAGAAATCCGTGATGATAACTGATTTATACTATTCACTACTTGCCAGGCAGTGTTCTAAGTGCTTTATGCATTTTGTATAGTCTGAACTAAACCAGAAAGGTAAATTATTAAATATGTTTAATAAGAACATGAATATAGAAGCTCTTCCCCCTTTTAGATTTTATTTATTTATTTTCATTTATGTGGATGTGTGAGTGTATGCCATGTACATATGGAGGCCTGTAGAGGCTAGAAGGAGTGCCAGGCTCCTGGAGTTTCAGGTGGTTGTGAGCCACTTGATGTGGGTGTTGGGAAATGGAACTTGGGTCCCTCTTAACTGCTGAGCCATCTCTTCAGAGCCCCTTTTTCTTCTTATTTAGAAGAAGTTTTATGGTTTGTAAATGGGAAATTTCTATTTTTTTTTTATTTATTTCTGTATGTGTATGATTGTACTGTCTGCATGCAAGTTTGTGCACCCGTGTCATGCAATGCTGCGGAGGTCAGAAGAGGGTGTCAGATTCCCCTGGAACTGGAGTTCTCCTGGAATTGGAGTTTCAGACAGTTCTCAGCTGCCATGTGGGTGCTGGGGATCGAACCCAGGTCCTCTGTAAGAGCGGCCAGCGCTCTTAACCACTAGGCCAACTCTCCTGCCCCCAAGGGAAATTTCTAATTTAATAATTTTTTTTGACATAGTATCTCATGTAGATGAAGCTCTCTTTGAACTCTCCCATAGATGGGGATGACTTTGAACTTGTGATGCTCCTGTTTCTACCTCCTGAGTGCTGGGATTACAGGCATCCAGCACCATGACCTATGTATGCATAGGTCTTCGTGGGACTTCCTGCATGATAGATAGGCAAGCATTCTACCAACCGATCCTCATCCACAGCCCAAGAAATTTCCATTATTTCAGTCATTAAAATACAATGAAAATAATTTCTTTTGCTTTTAGCTACCTTTTATGTTTCTTATTTGTATTTATTTCCAATTGGAAATTTCTCATTTCTTCCATCTTGTCTTTATGATTTAAATGAATAAGTATTAATTTTATGAATCAAAAATTTTACTTTAAAATTTTTTGTTTTGTTTTTATATTTTGAGACAAACTTTCAGCATGTAACCTATGCTGTCCTTACTTTGCTTGGGGATAAGAAATCAAAAGGTGGTTGTTTAATAGTGATGTGTTTTCTTTGTCAAGTTGACAAGGGGTCAGTTGTACTGGATGGCTTTAGTGTCAACCTGACACATCCTGATTGAGGGAGCCTCAATTGGGAAATTGACTCCATTGGACTGGCCTGTGGCCATGTCTGTGGAGTATTTTCTTGACTGTTGAGTGATGTGGGAGGGCCCAGCCCACTGTGGGTGGTGCCATCCCAGGCAGGTAGTTCTGTACTGTATAAGAAAGCAGTTTGACACCGGGCATGGTGGCGCACACCTTTAATCCTAGCACTTGGGAGGCAGAGGCAGGCGGATCTCTGTGAGTTCAAGACCAGCCTGGTCTACAGAGCGAGTTCCAGGCCAGCTGGGGCTACAGGGAGATGCTGTCTCAAAAAGACCAAAAAAAAAAGGAAAGCAGGTTGAACATGTGCCGGAGAGCAAGCCAGTAAGCAGTGTTCTTCCATGGCCTGTGCTTCAGCTCCTGCCTCCAGGTTCCTGCCCTGAGGGCTCCCCCAGTGATGAACTATGATGCGGGTGATATAAGATGAATAAACCCCTTCCTTTCCAAGTTGGTATTGGTCAGAGTGTTTTGTCACAGCAATTGAAGAGAAACTAGAACAGAAATCCAGTCTAGCCTTGAAATTCTAGTGACCCTCCTGCCTTAGTCTCTTGCATGGGTGTTACAGGTGTGAATCACCATGTCTGGTTTAATACACATATTCTTTAAAAAAGTTATTTATTTATTTATTTATTTATTTATTTATTTATTTATTTATTTATTGTCTTTTTGAGACAGGGTCTCCCTGTAGCCCCAGCTGTCCTGGAACTCGCTCTGTAGTCCAGGCTGGCCTTGAACTCACAAAGATCTGCCTGCCTCTGCCTCCCAAGTGCTAGGATTAAAGGAGTGCACCACCATGCCCACCTATTTTTTATGTGTATGAATGTACTGTCTGCATGCAGGTTTGTGCACCCATGTCATGCAGTGCCACAGAGGTCAGAAGAGGGCGTCAGATTCCCCTGGAACTGGACCTAAAGACAGTTTTCAGCCGTCATGTGGGTGCTGGGAATAGAACCCAGGTCCTCTGCAAGAGCAGTCGGTGCTCCCAGCCTCTAGGCCATCTCTCCAGCCCCAATACATATATTCTTTGAGCAGTTTCTTGTTCTATATCCTATATTGACCTTGAACTTATGCCCTTCCATGTCCACCCCATGTGCTGTGATTACGACCTGCACCACCTTGGCTGGCTCAGAATTTTCCTTGAACTGGGCTATAGTCAATTTACATTTAGGAATGAATTTTGTGATACTTTTGAACATGTAGGAATATAAGAAATTTGCATTCCCTTTCTATAAACTTTTGTTAATGATGGAGCAAGCGAATATATTTGTTCAGGGCTGTCATTTTTCCAGGCCTCACCCATTTCCATAGTGTTTCAATACAGCATGTGGCTTGTGTGTGAGTTAGCAGGCAGATCTCCCGTGGAAGTAATATCCAAGGCGCACAAAGAACAGCAATATATGGGAAATTAACAGATAATTGCATTGAGAGTCCTGTAAAGATGTAGTTAAGAGTCGTGTCCTGGCTTTTAAGGTTTTGTAGGCTTCAGCAGGTAGAAATGCTTTGCTCCCCGTCTCAGCACTTCTTACACGGTTCTATGGCAACAAAATTACATGAACCAAAGTGAAAGTTTATTGTAAGGCTTTTCCAAAACTTCATGCTCTTGGGTTCATGTGTGGCACAGTGTGTAATAGAAGGAATGCCCAAGGGAGATGTTGATTACATCAGATCCTCCAGGTCTCAGTGGAACAGCTGCTTTGTGACTTGGCTTAACAGATGTTT
Organism: Rhizomys pruinosus; assembly: GCA_009823505.1. Classification (NCBI taxonomy): domain Eukaryota; kingdom Metazoa; phylum Chordata; class Mammalia; order Rodentia; family Spalacidae; genus Rhizomys; species Rhizomys pruinosus. Next base: position 278,680 of record VZQC01001447.1, read on the forward strand.
GCTACTGTTAGTTAGGGAGAGTGCTGGGGCCTTTCTTGAATTATTTTCTTCAAATAAATACCCTTTCTCCTAGTTTGTACATATTTAATGAAAACCTATACTGATTTTGAAATAAAAAGGTCAAGATTATATCACATTTATGGAGCTATGGAGACAGGTCAGTCATTAAGAGCACTGGTTGCTCTTGCAGAGGACCTGCATTTTGTTCCAGCACCCACATGGCAGATAACAGTGGTCCTAAGTATTGTTGCAGGGGAACCCAACACTCTCCTCTAACTTCCATGGGCATTGCCTGACATGGTGCACTTACATAAATGTAGGCAATGCATCTGTACACATAAAAAATATAAGAAAAGTTTGTATCACATTTAAATTCATGAAATTCAGTTTAAAAACAAGTCTTCATTTATCTTAAATATTGTTTATGTTTGCATTTATTTTATTTATTTATTTGTATATGTATGTATGTATGTATGTATGTATGTATGTATGTATGTATGTGAGTGCAGCTGTTCACATGCCATGGCATATGTGTGGAGGTCAGAACACATTTTGAGAGTCAGTTCTTGCTTCCACTTTGTTGAGGTCGGATCTCTCTTGTTTCTTCCACATAGCATATTCTACACTAGCTGGCCTGAAAGCTTCTGGATAATTTTCCTGTCTTCCCTTCCTGTTTTACTGTAGGAGTGGTGGGATTACAAGTGTGCCACTGGACGATTTCCATTGTTTCTTTTAGAATACTGTTTTCTTTCTTTTTTTATCCAAATACTGTTTTCTTGAGGCTTTTTACATGGGGTACTGAGCTCAGGTCATCAGGCTTTTTACCTGGGGTACTGAGCTCAGGTCATCAGGCTTTTTACATGGGATATTGAGCTCAGGTCATCAGGCTTGCATAGTAAGTACTTTCATATGTTGAGCCATCTCTTCAGCCTCTTTTGAGTTACTAAAATGAATTGATGTGTGGCTCAGTTTTTCCAAATCTAATGTTTAAAGCATTTGAGCTATCCAGGTAATATTTAATTATCGCTAGATGATGCAAGGCCATAGAAACTTTTGCTAGCTAATCTGAGCCCAGCGAGTTCAATAAGATTTGCTTTTGTGAAGAAGGGAAGCCAACGTTAATGGTAATGTTATATGGGCTTTATGCAGTCAGCATGTATCATGGAAATGAGGCATCTGTTTACCTAGGCACTTCCTTTAAACAAGTTTTTTTTTTTTTCTTTTTCAGTCCTAGAGATTGAACCCATGACCTTGCACTTGATGGGCATGTGCTCTACTACTGATCCACAACCTGTCCCTTATCTAGGCACTTCCTGTGCCTGGCATTTGTTATGTAGTCTTTAGGGACACTCCAGTTTCAAGTCTTTTGGGAGAACTACCATATCCAGTTAAGTTCTTCCAGGCGATGGCCTGTAGTTTGGGTGTTTCTTTCTTTCATAGAGGGGTCACCCTTGCTCAGTTTCTTCATGCTTTGCAGTGATTTGGTATTCAATAAATGTTGGTTCAATGAGTGAACAAATTAGTGGAGCTATGGTATATAAACAAAGACTTTGATAGGAGTTAAGGACATACTGTTTTGGACTCTGAACACTTTGATTTATATTTAATAAAGGCCACAATTGCAGCCTGAAGTTCTTGTGTGCATAAAATATTTTCTGTTAATAAATATACCTGTACTGTTACTTTAGATGACATAAATTTCCAAAGTATTGTATTTTACTGGCATTGACTTTATGTCAGTAGTGACGAGTTCAAGTATTTGAACTCGGCTGTTAGCCACCATGTGGGTACTGGGAATGGAACCTAGGCCCTCTGCAAGAGCAGCCAGTGGTCTTAACTGCTAGGTCATTTCTTCAACCCCCTTCAATATTTTTATGTGCAAAACTTCTAGACCACTTTACAAAAGTTAGATTTGGTTAGGTTCTCATGGACTACATTCAAATTTCTTTCATTCAGATATTTCATGTAAATATTTTATGCTCTTATCAAGCTGATATATATTAAGTTGGGTACTTACTTGAAATATGCAATTATAAGGAGGAGAAAATACAGTTATAGCCAAACTGTTGATATCACAGTTACATAATACCTGATGCTTTGGGGGACAAAATTCAGCTTTTTAATGATGAAGCATAGGACTCAGACACAGGAAGGATTTCACTTTATTCATCATTCATTCATGAGTGTGTGAGTGTGTGAGTGAGTGTGTGTGTGTGTGTGTGTGTGTGTGTGTGTGTGTTTATTCATGCCAGGGCAAGTGTGTGAAGGTCAGAGAACAACCTGTAGGAGTCAGTTTTCATTTTACCATGTAGATTCCTGGAACTGAATGCAGGTCATCAAAGTTGGCAGCAAGTACCTTATTCCAGGGCCATTTCATTGGCCTCTGGAAAGATTTTACTGTGTCAGAAAAGAGGACACAAGGAACAGAAGTTAGAATCTTCACAGATAACTGCCTAGGCATTCTACCTCAAGCCTTTGAATGGGTTTTTCCCCTGTTTCTATTGAAATAGTATTTCTTGAAATTGTACAATTTCATTGGGGGATATATAGAAAAATTATAAAAAGTATTTCCTAGGACAGGTAAGTCTAGATGTAGATGTTATTTCTGCATTTCCCCCATTTGTTTGCATAATATTTTGTTTTGTTTAATCAGTAACTACAATTTATTCTGTAGCCTACCGGACCATAGAGATTCTTGTGCTTTTTGTGTGCTTCTAGCGGTTGAGCCCTGGGCTTCTTACATGCTAGGTACTGCTCTACTACTGACTTGTATCCCTAACCCATTATATTTTTAATAAGTATGTCATTACAGAATAATATACTAAATTTCCCCTATTTTTTATATTCTTCATCATTTTCCCATTTTTCAAGTTTTCCTCAAAGTCTTAGTTTTTTTTTCTGCACAAGAGATATGAACGAAATGTTATGAATGGGATTATTCTGTCCTAGAAGTATTTTTATATTATTAATTTCTCAGTAGAGTAAAAGTTAAATTGCCATAATGTGGGGGTATCTTAAAGACTTTCTACCTTGAGAATGGATTAGACCCATGACTTGATAGCAGGAAGCATAGTAGTGTAAACCTTAGTTTACTAGATACTTATGTTGGAGGCCACCACAAAGAAGTAATTTATTCTATGTTACATTATGGTGTTTGATCTTGGTCTGCTCAATTATTACCAATAAGACTTTACATTTAAATATCTTTTCTTGGGCTGGAGAGATGGCCTAGCGGTTAAGAGTGCCAACTGCTCTTGCAGAGCACCCGGGTTCGATCCCCAGCACCCACATGGCGGCTGAGAACCGTCTTTGACTCCAGTTCCAGGGGAGTCCGACACCCTCTTCTGACCTCTGCAGCATTGCACAACATGGGTGCACAAACCTGCATGCAGACAGTACATTCATACACATAAATAATAAAATTAAAAAATAAATATCTTTTCATTTAAATGTTTACTTTTATAAGCAGCAGCAATTCTCTCAATGTCTTCCCAAAACTTTTATCATCTCTCTCTCTCTCTCTCTCTGCCTGTCATTTATCTATCATCTGCTATCTATCATCTATCTATCTATCTATCTATCTATCTATCTATCTATCTATCATCTCTATATATCTATCATCTATCATCTTCAGTCTACTCACTTGTATTTCCATGTGTTTCTTTCCCTTCACAGTTGATTGGTGGCTTGTGAGAAAGGAAAGCAAAGACTTGCTGAAGGCTGCTGTTGATTTAAGGCAATGGGCATATTTAATTGATTTCATACAGTGGGCATTTTTAACTGATTTCAGGCAGTGGGCATTCTGAGTTGATTTTAGGCAGTGGGCATTTTTAGTAGACAGCATCTGTACTTTCACTTTAGGGAATGCAGCTGACCCTTTTAGCTGCTGGATAACCATGCTGTAAGTGGCAATCTTTAATGTGATACCTTAGAGTCATGTTACTATGAAATAAATCACATTTGGAAGCTTTTATGCACTCATAGTCATGTTTGTATAATAAAAAGTAAAAGCATGATAAACATTAAAAAATTTATATTCATGAAGGCAAATTTAATTTCCTAAACTCAAATGGTTGCTTTTAGTGTTCATCTGTATAAACTGACAGTCACAAAAGTAAGCCCTGTTGTGATATTCTTGCTTGATTGCAAATGGTTTTCTTTCTTTCTTTTTTTTATGTACTGTCTTCATGTAGGTTTGTGCACCCGTGTCGTTCAATGTTGCAGAGGTCAGAAGAGGGTGTCGGATTCCCCTGGAACTGGAGTTAAAGATGGTTTTCAGCCATCATGTGGGTGCTGGGGATCGAACCCAGGTCCTCAGCAAGAGCAGTCGGTGCTCTTAACCACTAGGCCATCTCTCCAGCCCCGCAAATGGTTTTCTTGATGATTGGCTTATCTAATGCCCTTTCAAAATCTTCTACTTTCCTCAGCAGACTTGGCTCTGGTTGTAGTAACTTAATGATATGCTCCTGTTAGAAGGAGGCCAGTATGATCTTTGACTTGGATATTTTCTTTAGGAAAATTTTCTTTAGTCAGTACCACCCGAGTGGACACATTGAACATTTAGAATATAGTTATAGACTGAAGGATGCATAGAGATCTTACATAATTATGCAGATGTCTGCTGTTATGGCAAGCAATGTTAGAATTTGTGCTTAAGTGATGTCAGATCTAAAATCCGATTCAAGGAGGCACAGGTTCAGAGGAATTTGGTTATATCCATTTGTAGTGTTAAAGAGAAAAAAGAGAACTGCCAGAGATATTGAGGGTAAGACTGACCTTGCCAGGTGCGGTGGTACTTGCCCTCAGTCTGGGCAGGAGGTGAAGTGGGAGGCTGGAATGTTCTAGTCAGGTTGGACTGCTTAATGTGACAGTGTTTTAAAACAGAACAGAACTGAGCAAAAAGATAGCAAATGTAAAATTATTAAAACTTTTTTATCTATTTTTTTTAATGTGTATGAGTGTACTGTCTGCATGTAGGTTGGTGCACCCATGTGGCGCAATGCTGCAGAGGTCAGAAGAGGGTGTCGGATTCCCCTGGAACTGGAGTTAAAGACGGTTCTTAGCCACCATGTGGGTGCTGGGAATCGAACCCGGGTCCCCTGTAAGAGCAGTCGGTGCTCTTAACCGCTGAGCCATCTCTCCAGCCCTGCAAATATAAAATTATTAACCATAAAAGAGAAATTTTTTGTCTTCCATCTTATATTCTTTTATGTAATCCATATACAACTTTTGGTATTTAATTCTATATTTGAAAGAAGAAAATGCCGAAAACCATTTCTAAAAATGATACCCAAAGGCTAAACACTACAGCGAAATGGTTAATTGCGGGGGTCGTAGAGAGGTGGTTGGCAAAGACCACCCTCTCCAGCTCCCTCGCCGCCGAAGATCTTCACTCTGTTGGCCTGTGATGGAGTGGGGCTGGGGAGAGTAAGTGCGCTGCCGAACCGAAAGCAACCACGGCAGGGAGTCGAGTCAGAGTGTTACAGTTCAAACTCACTTTATTGCAGGTTTACAGAGGCTTATAAGCCGTGCTGGCTTCCCTACTCGGGTATGTGTCTCTTCCTAATTGGTCCTTTTAGGAGGCTTAATTTACAAGTCCCTAATTTATCCAATCCCTTCCCTTCCTAGCATAGTCCCTAATTATCATGTTAGTATGCGGAAACTAGCCTCCCTTGCTCGATGGGCGGGGGTGAGTTCGCGAAACTCTAGCACAGGCTTTCTTTTGTCCTACAGGCCTATCTTCTCGGCTATTCCATGCCGTCAGTTAATTAGTTACCAAGTAGGCAAAATTTAGAAATAATATTTTAAAAATTTAGTTGCATTTTATGCGATCCTATGTTTTGAATTTTAGTTCACTGATATTTCCATTTTCCCATCTTTTAAAATTTGTTTTTTTTTCAATTCTAGGAAATTTTTCTTTTTTTAATTTTTAAGATTATCTGTATGTGTGTACACGTGCCTTGGAGGCCAGAGATGATGATGATGATGATGGCTCCTCCATTCTAGGGACCGAACTCTGGATCTGTGGAAGAGCAGCAAGCACTCTTTTTTTTATTTTTTATTATTATTTTTTAAATGTGTATGAATGTACTGTCTGCGTGTAGGTAGATGCACCCATGTCATGCAATGCTGCAGAAGTCAGAAGAGGGCGTTAGATTCCCCTGGAACTGGAGTCAAAGATGGTTCTTAGCCACCATGTGGATGCTGGGAATTGAACCTGGGTCCTCTGCAAGATCAATCGGTGCTCTTAACCACTGAGCCATCTCTCCAGGAAAATTTTTTTAGTTAGTACCACCTGAGTGGTATATATTAGAAATATGTACAAATTGGTCTTTTTGGAAAAGAGGGACCTGTGGAAGGCGGGAAAGAGGTGGAGACATGAAGGGGTAAACATGATTTGACCATATTATATACTTCATGAAAATGTCATAATGAAGCCCATTATTTTGTATCATTAACACAGCTAATAAAAAAGTCTATTATAGCCAGGTGTGGTAGCCCATGCCTTTAATCCTAGCACCTGGGAGGCAGAAGCAGGTGGATCTCTGTGAGTTCAAGGCCAGTCTGGTCTACATAGCAAGCTTCAGGCCAGCTGGGTACTAAAGGAAGACCGTGTTTCAAAAAGTAAAAAAAAAAAAAAAAGTCTGTTACATTAATTTGTGAATTAAAAATATTCTAATCTACATTAGAAGGTAGCACCTTTCCATTTTATTTTATTTAATTTTATTTTTTTATTTCTTTTTATGTGTATGAATGCACTGTCTACATGTAAGTTTGTGCACCCGTGTCATGCAATGACATGGAGGTCAGAAGAGGGCGTCAGAATCCCCTGGAACTGGAGTTCTCCTGGAATTGGAGTTACAGACAGTTCTTAGCTGCCATGTGGGTGCTGGGGATCAAACCCGGGTCCTCTGCAAGAGCAATCAGTGCTCTTAATCCTAGGCCATCTCTCCAGCCCCCAGCATCTTTCCATTTTAGATAATACTGTCATTGAAGAAGAGTGAGAATTTAAAACACAGCTATAGCCTGTAGAGAGAAGAGGAAAGTCTGTCTGGCAGTGCTGAGTGTGATCAGTCACTACACTGACAACTATTATGCTGAAACAGTAGTAAAGAAAATACAATAGGAGCTGGGTATTGTACACATACTGTATCCTGCCTCACTTGGAAGGCAGAGATAGGAGGATCACAGCTAGAAATCAAACCAGTTAGTGAGTTCCAGATCCAACTGGGCTCCCAAGTGAGACCATGTCTCAAAAATTTTAAATTAGACATGTTTGTCTATTAGTGACCTTTGATAGTAGTTTTCTGAACATATCTTCAAAGTGATAGTTCTTAGTATTACATGTTATATGTATCAGATCATTATAGTTTAATTTGTGAATAGATGACATTTGTGTCTTGATATCAAATGAATTTTAAAATGCTTGTATTCAAAACTGCATTATTTGTCATGCTGTCATGTTTGCTTCATAATTTGGAAAATCTTTTTTTTAATTATTTATATACTAATATATATTTTTTTTTATCAATCTAGACCGTGTCCCCCCCACTCCCCCCACCCCACCGCTCATGCCTTCTGCCAAAACTGCTTTTCATCTTCTTTCTCAGTCTTTCTCAATATTCTCCATGGGGAAGTTGACTGTTTTTGAACAGAAGTTCACTGTTCAGTCATATCTTTGATGCAGTCCTTTCTGTGTTGTTGTTGTGTGTTTCCAATATGCATCACTCCCACTGCTTTGGACAAAAGCTCAAGGGGGCTGTGCAACAAGAAATACTTACAAACTAGGTAATTGGCAATAGCATCACAGGTGAGGTATACCATTTGTCGTTTTTTTTCTGGAACTGTGACTTCACTTAGCATGATGTCCTCTAGCCTCCAGCCATTTTCCTGCCAAAGCTCATATGTCATCTTTCTTTACTTGCTGCATAGAACTCCATGTGTAGATTGTACCACATTTCTCTATCCACTCATCAGTTGAGGGGGCATTTGGTTGGTTCCATCTCCTTGCTATTGTGAAGAGGAGCTGAAATAAACGTGGCCATGCATGTATATCCTTTTTGTGGTAAGTCTTGTGGGTATTTGCCCAGGAATGTATGGCTGGGTCGGGTGGCAAGTTAATTCCAAATCTTCCAAGGGTTCTCCACACTGCTTTCATAGTGGCTGCATGAGTTTACATTCCCACCAGCATGGACGATCCCTTTCCCCACCAACCTCTCCAGCACTTGGATTCATTTGTTTTCTTGTATCCTAGCCGCTTGTTGGAGTGAGTGATATCTTTAAAGTGGTTTTGATTTTGCATTTCCTTAATGATCTTATTAGTGATGAACACTTCTTGAGGTGTTTCTCAGACATCCCTAATTTCTCACTTGTGAATGTCTCTGTTCAGGTCTTTGCCCATCTATTGAGTGGTCATTTGTTTTCTTTCTTCTTTGTTTTTGAGTAGTTTATATATTCTGGAAATACAATTGCTTGTCAGATGTTCTTGTGCAGTGAAGGTTTCCCTCCCACTCTGTGGGATTTCTCTTCCACTTCCTTTGATTGTTTCTTTGAGACAGAAGCTTTTGAGTTTAATGAGGACCCATTTGTCAATTGTGACCTTAATTCTTGTGCAGCTGCCTGTCTGATTTAGGAAGTCTTTCCTATGCCTTATGTCTTGTAGCGCTGCCAACTTTTCTTTTATTGCCTTTCAGAGTTTGGGGTTTCTACGTTTGAGGTCTTTGATCCATCTTGGAGTTGACTTTTGTAACACGTCGAGAGATAGGGTTTAATTTCATATCTACAAGTGGTGATCCAGTTTTGCCAACACCACTTGCTAAGTGTCTTTTCTCCACCTGTGTCTTCTTGGCCCCCTTGTCAAAATATGAGATGGCCGAAATTTGTATGCTCAGATTTGGATCTTTGGGTTTTGTTCCATTGTCAACAGGTCTGTTTTTACACCAGTACCAGGCTGTTTTATGCTATCGCCCTTTAGTATAGTTTGAAGTCTTGGTATAGAGATTTCTCTCCTTGTGTTGTTCTTTTCACTCAGGTTGTTTTGGCTATTTTGGCATCTTTTGCTTTTTCCAAATGATATTTAAGACTTTTTTCCAAGCCTGTGAAAAACTCTTGGGGAATTTGATTGTGATTGCATTAATACAAGATTTTTGGTATAATGGACATTTTTACAATGTTTAATTTCCCAANCAGAAAAAAAAAAAAAAAGAATGAGCGCCAGTAACATTTCCTCTTCAAAGGCAAGTTTTTGTCTTTCTGTGCCTGGTTATCTTCAAGAATTGCAGAGTAAAAAGGAAAATTTCAATGGAAATACAGTTCTGTCTCTGATATAGAAGAGACCTTTAAAAGAGGGATTGTTGACATGAAAGGGAAAACACTCTGATTTTCTGGGATGTAAGCCCTAGAAAACAAGCCAGAGTGAAAGAACATGGAGCAATGAGAACCTCATGGCTGGAGGAGATGCCCTGTTGTGAATTACCAGAGTTCAGTGTGAATCCGAGGAACACGTTTGTTTCCATGAACTCACTTCCCTTACCAAGTAGGCATTGCTCTCGTTTAGAGTGAAATCTATTTTGTGAGCACCACTGTTCTGAAGACATAAAGTTGTGCCATGGAACCTACTGGGAGGGATGTGGTATCAGTAGTAAGTAAGTTTCAGTGTGACGAGGGTATATAAAGAAGCATTCCTTAGTTAAATTGTTTATTGATCATCCTTTAGCAGTGGGTGACTTAATTTATAAAGTTTAGAATCTGTGACTGGTGAATGCACGTTGCCAGTTACAGTGCCATGATTCAGGCATCAGATATGGCAATCTGGAAATAAAAGAGGCATCAAGAGGAGGTGGAGATGGAAAGAAGATCAGCCAAGCTTCAGCTATGTAAAAAGGTCAAGGCCAGCCTGGGCTACAAAAGACTCTGTTTAAAAATAAGGATCATGACAGGATGCTTTTCTTTAAAAATGATTAGAGGACAGATTCAATTTTGTTAGATGCTTCATCATCTTACTGAATATTTCTGTAGTTATGTGCCTTTTGAATAGTTATCAAAGAAATTTTTTTCAGTCTTTTAGGATTTTATAGTAGTAAACCTTTTATAGTTTCATTGGGTAGAAATTTTATTATAGTTTTATCTTTAGGGAGAGTGATATGCTAAATTTTCTTATTTGTTTATAAATATAGGCTTTGATTATGTGGGGGGGTGGGTATAGATGGGGGTCTCACTGTACAACTCTGGCTGGCCTGAAATTTGCTATGTAGACCAAGCTGGCCTAAACTCATAGAGCTGGTATTAAAGGTGTGTACCACCACATTTGGCACCAGAATTTGAATGATTGATTGACTTGAGAAAAACTGGAAGAGGTAGACGAGAGGAGAAGGAGGAGAGGAAAGCTATAGAAGCCCCAGCTAGCCTGGAACTCACTATGTGGATCAAGGTGGCCTTGAACTTACAGAAATCTGGCTGCCTCTGCCTCCTGAGTGCTGGGATTAAAGGCATGTGCTACCATGCCTGGTGGTTCAGGAATATTTTCAAAAGCCACATTCTTAGAGTGAGATTATCATGATGTTTAAAGCAGAAAACTGTCACCCACAGGCTCCCTAATTACTCATTATATCTGAGACCTTGGGAAGGATGTTTAGGTACTCTGTGCCTCTACCCCTTCTTTTGATTAAATGTGTTCTAAAAACAGTATCTACCTCATAGGGTTGTAATGAGGATTTAAGTTAAGCACTTATTAGTCACCTATAACTGTTTTTGCTATTAGTTTGGGCACATTTGCTTTTGATAATTGTTTTCCTTTGAGAGTTTCTAACTATACTTATGGAATTAAATCCCTTATAGAAACACCGTTGTCTCTGAATGTCTCTTCTCGTTCAGAAGATTGGAGCTCTGTAGAAAAGCTAGACAAAGAGTTATGTATTTCCTGGTAAAAATTACATAATAGGTCACTTGAAGACATCATTTAGTGCCCATGTGTGCAGAACTCTGTTTTGGTTTCCTTTTCTTACTGGATGGTGTCAAGTTCAAACAGTTCATATGAGAGGAGTTGGAGATTGTGATTCTTAACAGGATTTGGTTCAGTAGTTGTGGATTCTGAGACCAACTTGAACTGTGTAGAATCTGTGTAGGGGCCAGGCTGAACTGGTACCTCAGTGAAGTACAAAGGACTAATTTATTCTTTTATTTCTGGTCATTGGATCAGTACCACAACTAATCTGGGAAAAAGATTTTCATTGATAGTTCAAATAACAGCCTGCAGTCTTGTATTGTTGGTGATACTGTTTTTCACTTAGTGAAAATTTGGAAGGTAGTTATCTTTGTGTTGCCAAATATATCGTTACTCAGACCCCGCAGGTAGCAGTTGCAGTTGTTTTCAAAGGACACCCATCAGTCTGGCTGTCATGCACCCGCCTTATTACTGGCTATATTTTGTCTTTTAACTCACAGTGGCATGCTCACTAAGACTTCCAATCACAGCATTAAAATTGAAAGATGGATACTATATTTTGATGGTCTCTCTTTCATCTATTCTTAGTTTTTGCTTTCAAATGGCTGCTCTTAGTTTTCAGTATTTCTGATCAGAAGTATGTTTGATTTCTATCTAATACAACCTTTTTGCAGTGGGATGGGGCCTAGGGCAATTATGTAAGTGTGTGATGTCCTGAAATGATGTGCTTTGACTTGACCCAATTAAAATTTACTTTAGCCTGGAGCCAGCCAAAATAAGATTGAGCCTAATCTATGCCACTGTTTTTTCCAGTAATGTCCAACCAGAGCAGAACCACTTACCATGCAGATGCTCTCTTCTGAAGCACACAAATGCTTATTTACATAGACAGAAAACATATGTGCACCAGTTGCATTTTAATGTTGTGGTAGGCAAACTAAAGTTTTGTCAAAGGCATACTTTGGCATGCTTTTCTGGTATAAAATTTTTATCTATTCTTCAGTGGATGAACTTGCATTGAGGAACATCCGGGGACACTAACATGGTCAATAGGCCTTAACACAAATGACACAGTGTATGAATTCCAGGGGTGGGGGGTGCCAATGGGGAAGGGGGTATAAAGGTGGTTAAGATTGATTGAGATGGTCTATGTATGAAATACACAAAATGTGATACAATTTAAAAAATATTAATGGGCAACTAAGATAAAAAGCTGGAGTGGGACGGATATATAAATATGTTGATCATAATTCTGGGCCAATGTTGCACTACACCTGTGAAGTAAACAGAAGTAATCAGTGATAATAATACTGGTAATAATTGAACATTTATTAAGCTTTACTTGGTACCAATTGCAAGGATAAGGTCATTGTTCCAAATAACATACAGCACAGTTAGGAGGAATAACTGCCAGTGTTTACATAGCAGAACAGGGGACTGTGGTTGACAGCAATTAACTCCTTGCATCAGTAGCTAGTAGGATTTTGAGTAGTTCTATCATGAAGAAATGATAGATGTTTGATGTGATGGATGTGCTAGTTACCTGGCTTTGATAATTACACACTTATGTATGTGTAGAAATATATAGGACCCCATAACATATCTATAATTTATGTGTCAGTAAAATATTGGTGGTGCACGCCTTTAATCCCAGCACTTGGGAGGCAGAGGCAGGTGGATCTCTGTAAGTTCAAGGCCAGCCTGGACTACAAAGCAAGTTCCAGGCCAACTGGGGCTGCAGGGAGACTGTATTAGTCACTTTTCTGTTGCTGTGATAAAACACCATGATCAAGGAACTTACAAAAGGAAGAGTTTATTTGAGCTTATGATTGACGGTTCCAGGGAATTAGAGTCCATTGTGGCAGGAGGCATGGCAGCTGGATCTGGAGCAGCAAGCCGAGGGTCACATCTCACAAAGAGCACAGGAAGCAGAAAGCACGACTGGAGACCAAGGCTTGTTAAACTCACTAAGCCTGCCCCCAGTGACATACTTGCTGTAGCACGGCCACACCTTCTAAGACCTCCAAAAACAGTGCCACCAACTGGAGACAAAATGTCTGGCCTGTGGGGGACAGTCATTCAAACCACCACAGTGACCCTGTCTCAAAAACACCAAAAAACTATGTGTACATTAAAATAATTCACACCAATTAGAAGCAGGTACTGTTGTTATTTACTTATTTATTTATTTATTTATTTATTTATTTATTTATTTATTTATTTTTGTAGATGAGATAAGGATGTCTGAGATGGGCTGGCAAGTTCTTTCAGCCAGTTGTGTTAGTAGGTCCAATTGTTTCTGACTTTAGCATCTGGGCTACTTGTCTGTATCCTCTTTTTACTAGCTGCTGTGTTATAAATTGACACACAGGGTCTTGGTAGGGCGTAGATGGCACATTCAAATGGAGTTGAGACTGTAACTGTGGACCAGGATAAGAGACACTAACAAGGGATGGCAATTCATCTTGATGAAGTTACCATCCTTGAAGTTATGCATCAATGAAGTCATCTGCACATCTGAAGGGCCAAGAGAGAAGATTCCATATTGGATCCTAACAGAGTAGGTGTAGCTTCAGCACAGGCTGCCTGGCAGCAGCCCAGCCTCAGCTTGGGCTCCTTGCCAACCTGGGCAACAGTGTGGAGGAGTTGGGGAGATGAATCCCCCAACCCGGTGCTCCTTCCTCTCTCCAATTTCTCGTAAGCCATCTTTGGCCAAACTCAACTGGAAGCCAGAGGGAAAAGGATCCTTGGATACAGTGATCAGTTGCTTCTGGCCTACAGCCGATTAGAAACAGATGGAAAGTTTGCAAGGAAAACAGAAAATATGCAGTTCACGGATGCATTACTGAGAAAATAGTTTCTTGATGTCAGCACATTTATCTCTTATCTTTAAACCTGCCTCTTTTCCTAATTATACTAGAGAGAATATAGATTAATATTCTTTACTAACAGTTTCCAGGGTAGCCTCTAGGATAAGGACATGTGCTACCATGCCTTGGGTGGTTCAGGAATATTTTCAAAAGCCACATTCTTAGAGTGAGATTATCATGATGTTTAAAGCAGAAAACTGTCACCCACAGGCTCCCTAATTACTCATTATATCTGAGACCTTGGGAAGGATGTTTAGGTACTCTGTGCCTCTACCCCTTCTTTTGATTAAATGTGTTCTAAAAACAGTATCTACCTCATAGGGTTGTAATGAGGATTTAAGTTAAGCACTTATTAGTCACCTATAACTGTTTTTGCTATTAGTTTGGGCACATTTGCTTTTGATAATTGTTTTCCTTTGAGAGTTTCTAACTATACTTATGGAATTAAATCCCTTATAGAAACACCGTTGTCTCTGAATGTCTCTTCTCGTTCAGAAGATTGGAGCTCTGTAGAAAAGCTAGACAAAGAGTTATGTATTTCCTGGTAAAAATTACATAATAGGTCACTTGAAGAAATCATTTAGTGCCCCATGTGTGCAGATACTCTGTTTTTGTTTCCTTTTCTACTGGATGGTGTTCAGGTTCAACAGTTGATATGAGAGGGGGGAGTTGGAGAGATTGTATTTCTTACAGGATTGGTTCGTTAGTTGTGGATTTCTGAGGACCAACTTGAAAAAAAACTGTCAGAATTCTTGGTAGGGCCAGGCTGAACTGGTACCTCAGTAAGTACATGGACTAATTTATTCTTTTATTTCTGGTCATTGGATCAGTACCACAACTAATCTGGGAAAAAGATTTTCATTGATGGTTCAAATAACAGCCTGCAGTCTTGTATTGTTGGTGATACTGTTTTTCACTTAGTGAAAATTTGGAAGGTAGTTATCTTTGTGTTGCCAAATATATCGTTACTCAGACCCTGCAGGTAGCAGTTGCAGTCGTTTTCAAAGGATACCCATCAGTCTGGCTGTCATGCACCCGCCTTATTACCCCAGCTGGTCTGGAGCTCACGATGTAGACCAGGAGGGCCTTGAACTCACAGAGATCCACCTGCCTCTGCCTCCTGAGTGCTGGGATTAAAGGCGTGCGCCACCAGGCCCAGTTCTTACTTTTCTTATTAGCTTTCTTCCTTCCTGAATCCCTAAGCTTCCCATTTTCTCTTCTCTCCCTCCAACCCAGGGTCTCATGCTAGTCAAGAATTCTACAACTGAGCTACTTTCCTATCCCTTTTTACTATTATGATTTTGAAATCAAGTCTTGCTAAGTTGCTGTAGCCTTAACTGTTTCTTTTGATGTGGGTGTACTGGTAAGTAAAGCTTTCAGCTTTGAAAATATTTGTTTATCTTATGTTCACTTTTGACAGGTATTTTTGTTCCATATAGAATTCCAGAAGAGAAGTTATGTTCCTCAGCACTTTGAAAAATGTCAGTCTGGTGGTCATCTGGCTTCTGTAGATATTATTGAGAAATTATCTGTTTTGTTGTAATTATAAATTCTTTGAAACTATATGGTCCTTTTTAGGGTGCTTCCTTTCTTTTTTAAATATTTAGTTTGTTATTATTACTATTATATTTTTATTGTATGTGTGTGTGTGCGTGCGCATGTGCTCTATAACGTGTGTGGAGGTCAGAGGACAGCTTGTGGGGGATGATTCTCTATTTTTATCATGTGAGTTCTAGGGATTGATCTGATTGTCCAGCTTCTTTCAGCATTTTTTTAAAAAGATTTTAATTTTATTTATTTTTTATGTGTATGAGTGTACCATCTGCATGTAAGAGGATTGTGCACCCGTGTCGTGCAATGCCTTGGAGGTCAGAAGAGGGTGTTGAATTCCCCTTGAAGTGGAGTTAAGATGGTTCTCAGCTGCCATGTGGGTGCTGGGGATCAAACCTGGGTCCTCTGCAAGTGCAGTCAGCGCTCTTAACTGCTAGGCCATCTCTCTAGCCCATTCTTTCAGCATTTTTATTATAACAGGCTGAAGGTTATAAATTTTGTTCACAGCTTGTTTCTTTCTATAGTCCTTTTAAAAAGAATAAAAAAATTGTATGCTTATTTATTTATTTATTTATTTTTGGCCTTTTTGAGACAGGGTCTTCCTTTAGTCCCAGCTGGCCTGGAGCTTGCTCTGTAGACTAGGCTAGCCTTGAACTCACAGAGATCCACCTGCCTCTGCCTTCCAAGTGCTGGGATTAAAGGCATGTGCCACCACGCCCAGTGCTGCTAAATTATTTTTAAAAGAAAAGTTGTTTCCTCTTTAATGAATAAATGAATGAATTAAGTTTTTTACTTGTATGAGCATTTTGCTTGCATGTAAGTGCACATGTGTATACAGTGCCCATGGAGGCAAGAAGAACATTGGATTCCCTGGAACTGGAGTTATTGATAGTTGTTAGCCACCGTATGGGTGCTGGAACAGAAACCAGATTTCTACAAGAGCAACCAGTGCTTATAAACACTGAGCCATCTCTCTAGCCCTGTGAGTCCTCTTTAAAATGTTTTCTTTGAGGAAAAAGAAGCTTATTATTGTGTGTGTACGTGTGTGTGTGTGTGTGTGTGTGTGTGTGTGTGTGTGTGTATGTGTTCATGTACCGTACCATCTGTATAAAGGTCAGAGGGCAACTTTTGGGAGTTGGTTCTCTCCTTCCCCTGTTGGTTCTGGTAGAACTCAGGTCATTGGGTTTGTATGGCAAGTGCTCTAATCAGTGGAGCCAGCTTTCTCCTGCTTCTTCTTTTAGGTAGTTTTATATACTGCTTATTAACAATGACTTTTTTTTCTTTAAGATGTAGACTTTTTGTGTATCCCAGGCTTACTTTGAACTCATGCCTGTCCCCTTCATCATACTCCTGAGTGCTGACATTAAAGGCAGGTGCTGTTATACTTTGCAAAGATTGATTATTTTAAAAAAATAACTATTTGTTATTTTTATTTTATGTGTATGAGTGTATTGCTTGCATATAGGTAGGTTTACCCTTGTAATAAAATCCCTGAGGAGGTCAGAAGAGGACATTGGATAACTCCGGAATGGAGTTAGGGGTGGTTGTTAGCTGTCTTGTGGTTGCTGAGAATTGAACCCAGGTCCTCTGCAAGAGCAGCCAGTGCTCTTAACCCCTGAGCCATCTCTCTAGTCCCAAACATGAATTCTTAATTGAAGAATGGTAATATAGGCAGAAGCCAGCCAGGAAAGGTGAAGGATATTCTAACAAGGCTACCTTTTTTCTTTTACATGTGACAAGAATGTAGAAGAAGAAGGGGTATAGCTCCGTGCTTGTTAATGACTCATTGCTTATTATAGTGTGATATAGACTTGCTAGCATTCCCTTTTGTCTTTGTCATTTCATGATTAAATAATGCATTTTATAAGGACAAGTTCCCCCCGCCTCCTCCTCCTCCTCTTCCTCCTCCTCCTCATTTTCCTGCTTTTCCTCCACCACAGTCTCATGATAGCCAGCCTCACATTTGTGATCCTCCATTCTGGCCTCCTGAGTACTGGGATTATAGGTGTGTGCCAGCATGCCCCACTGATAAATGCTTTGTAAGGAAAAGCATGCCAATTCTGAGCATTATCTAAAGTTAAGGATTTTGAAAATGGTAGAAGATTGTGATTAAAACACAGATATTTTATCTAATGAATCTCTAATGATTTGTAGTTAGGGCCATTATACTATTTAAGCATTTTCCATCATACACCAAATCCATTTTACATCATTGTCACTGAAATCTTTCATAATTCTATTATTCAAGAGAAAAACATGGAGAGAATGGGAAGCAAGGAAAAGGGAAAAAGGTAATGATTTAAAATGCAACAGTCATTTTTATAATCATAGAACTATCTTGGAATAAAAATGATGAACTGCTTTTCTTTTGATACTAATCTGTTTGATACTAAAAAAGTTTGTGTACTAAGTCCAGTAAGCCAGATATTTGAGTTATTAGGTTGGTATTGCAAGATGGAAAGTATCTGAAGCATTTTCATTTCTTGAAAGGTTATGTTGTGTAAACTTTGTTTTGTAAGAGTAGATGTACAAAAAGCATATGCCATTGTTATTACCTAGGATCCAGTAAAATAGAGCTTTTCAAATTATTCCCACATGTGTGTATGGGTTGCTTTCACTGTTAGGTTATTTTAGATATCAGAACAATTTGTTTCATATTTTAAGCATTGAAATGTCCCCTCAAATTCTGCATTCATGTGACTCTAGCATGATGTATGATAGAAACAGTTCAAAAGAAAGTGTTTTGCCAAACAATGAAGGTAGCAAATTTTATAAGCAATCTATTGCATGAAGTGTTACTTTCGGGGACACTTTGTGTGGACAGTATTGTGAAGATTCTAAGGTATTAAATGCAAGATTCTGTCCTGGACCTCATGATTTAAAGAATAAGAATATAAAGCAATTTGATTGATTGGCAGTCATTAGTAATTCCTACATAGTAGAATTTTATTTTTCAACTTGTAACATATATTTGCCTTTAATCATCACATAACTATGTGCATATAGGGACAAAAATTAATATTGTTTTTCTTCTTCTGATAGTCAGTGTTCATTGGATTTNCAAATGAGTGTCCAGACTACATTGCTGTAGTTTCACCATTCACCCCAATCGCAGCCCTTACATTCTACCACGCCCCCTCTTCCGCAGGTTGTTCCCTAGGCTTAGAAAAGGGGCACAGGTGGATGAGAGGTAAAACAGTCCACTCTTTCTGGAGCTGTTGACTTGGACTCTGGTCAATTCTGGCTGTTTCCTTTCATGGGCTGACAGTTTGTCCAGGAATGATGGCAGTAGTCTGAATTTATTTGACCTCAAAGGGAATTTACAGCCTATAATAACAGTAGTGGCTGAAGTAATTAGTAACCATACAGAAGGCCATTTTTATTCCATGTCTAAAAAGGCATATGCTTTATGTGGTCTTTTATGTTCATCACTTATCATACATCATGCAGAATTTAAAAGAATCCTTATTAGTAATGAAACATGGTTTAAAAAAGTGCTGTCCTTGTGAGTCTTTGCCTTGGTACACTTAAAACATATTTGTTTCGCATGGCATGGTGGTGCACACCTTTAATCCCAGCACTCAGGAGGCAGAGGCAGGTGGATCTTTGTGAGTTCAAGTCCAGCCTGGTCTACAGAGCAAGCTCCAGGCAAGCTGGGACTAAAAGGGAGACCCCATCTCAAAAATACCAAAAAAAATTATTTGTTTCTATAAATTTCTCAGTTGTAAATACTAAGAGAAATTGAAAATATCATATAACACAAAATGTTACCAACTCAGGTTAAGTTTCAATACATTTGGAATATTTATTTGTTGCTAAATGTGATGTTTAATGGAACCACTTGATCCTATTTAATTCGTGTTGAATTTTGTTGCAATATTGTTACTTCCAATCTCCCACATTGAGGCATTACAACAAACCCATTGCAAGATACTGTTAGGTATACAAAGTAGCCCCACTCATTTCAGAAGCCAGATTGAATGAGTGGCCTATGTTCATGAAAATGTATGTAGACAGGTAGGGCTGAAGATGCACAAATGTATACATTTCATTAACTGGTGAAATCTATATAGATAAAGGTGTTGATTTGTGTTCTCAGACCTTAAGACAACTGGGTGACTGTACACTCCTAAGAGGATCCCACTGGTTGGGAGCACAGCAGCATCCCCAGAACCATGTAATCAAGTTATCAAGGATTGGATTCAGAAGAAGTAGCTTATCACAGACCTTTCTGTTCTCCTGAGAGAACAAAGTCAGAATAGAATTACGGAGTAGCCTCACTGTTTGCAGAGAACTGGGAAAGCAAATGTAGAGGTTTATTTTTTAAGAGTAGCCTAAACTTTCAGGCAGTAGGAAAGTGGATAGAGGATAGACATCAGTGAATTTCAGAAACTTTATTTTATATGGTATGTTCTAAAGAATTAGCATTGTTTTGAAGAAAACCAGAATATTTACAGAAGAGGCGTTCAGAGGCGCTGGACCAAAGGAGCAGAGCAGATCCCTTCAGTCTGTGTCAGGCCTCGGTGAGCCTGGTGGGAGTCACCTGCTGCTGTCCTCCCTTCCTCATTCACTCTCTGAAACCCAGCCGTCTTCCTGCATAGTCCCATCTCCATGGACGGCTTCAGACCCAGTGTTCTTAGGCTAAGGCTTAGGAATCTTTTCTGACTTCATGTCATTATTTGTCCACAGTCCATTGACAATCATGTGACCGGTCATTCACTCTCCCCACCACATTCCTCTTCCATTTTCAGTTCACTAGTTTCTCTCTAATACCAAAGTCCATAAGTTGGTTTTTTAAATTTTATTTATTTTGTATGTGTATGAATGTACTGTCTGCATACAGGTTTATACACCCGAGTCGTTCAATGCCATGGAGGTCAGAAGAGGGTGTCGGATTCCCCTGGAACTGGAGTTAAAGATGGTTCTCAGCCACCATGTGGGTGCTGGGGATCGAACCCAGGTCCTCTGCAAGAGCAGTCGGCACTCTTAACCGCTAGGCCATCTCTCCAGCCCTGTCGTTTTTTTTTTTTTTTTTTTTTTTTTTTTGAGACAGGGTCTCCCTGTAGCCCCAGGTGGCCTGGAACTCACTCTGTATGCCAGGCTGGCCTTGAACATAAGTTTTTTTTAAAAAACATATATATTGAGAATAATGTTCATAGTGATAGTTTCTATTATTTTGGTAGCAAAACTTTGGTTATTATGTACAAGACAGTTCACTTCTGTTGGACAAGAGAACTATAAAGACACATCTAGATGCCATGGGTAGGATGAGCATTATCCTGACTGGGATGCTCCTGAGAGGGAATGGTCGTTCTTATAATAGTTTTACTTGGAAAACAGGCATCAATAGGGACTGTTTTGTGTAATCATGATGTATAGTTATGTTATATCATTGGTTCCCAACTGGGAATGGTATTACCCCTGCCCCTTCGGACATTGGATGGGGCTTGGGGAGTTTTGGTCACTCTTAAGTGCAGGAGGCCAGGGATGCTTCTAAGCATGCTGCAGTGCAGGGGCTAGTCCCCACACAAAGACCAATTTGTTTTTCTTTAGTCAATTAATTTAGCAACTGCTTATTTAGTCTCTTCTGTGCCAGGCACTGTGCTAGATTCTAGGTGCATATTTATGAACAAAACAGTTGTGCTCACTGAATATAGAGAACTTACAGTGGTGGAGACTGAAATCAAGTATAGAACTGCACAAGTAACAGAACAGTGAAAAATACTGTGAAAGAATAGTACTTGGAGATGTGACAGGAGACCTGACATAGCTTCTGAGGTTAGGGGAACAGGTTTTGTCATTTGAATTGAAGTCTGTCAGGTAAATAGATCCGAAGTAGACAAAGATCCTTTTTTTTTTTTTTAAATTTTATTTATTTCTGTATGTGTATGAATGTACTGTCTGCATGCAGGTCTGTGCACCC
>VZQC01001447.1:301040-333959 GCA_009823505.1 Rhizomys pruinosus
GTCCAGTGGAGGCAGGGTGTGGGGCGCAGTGGGGGCAGGGTGTGGGGTGCAGTGGGGGCAGGGTGTGGGGTGCAGTGGGGGCAGGGTGTGGGGCGCAGTGGAGGCAGGGTTTGGCATGCAGTGGAGGCAGGGTGTGGCATGTAGTGGAGGCAGGGGGTGGGGGTTAGTGGAGACAGGGTGTGGGGCGCAGTGGTGGGGTTGGGGGTAACTACAGAGGCTTGCTTGGTGAAATCAATTTAGGGCTCATCCCAGATTCGTTTAAAGGATTTTGATTTTCAAATGGGAAATCATTGCTGGCATCTAATCCAGAGGGAGTGATGTGATCGGATGTGCATTTTAAAGAGCATTGCCTTTGTGAACTGTTATCTAATCATGTTACTGCCTTACCTAAATCGAGGGCTCCTGGCATCTGAGTTCTGCCGGAGCCTTCCCCTGCACATTTGTGGTTTCTGTCTTGCTGAATGGTCTCCCTACTTTGTTACTATTTGAAATCCCTTCTGATTTTTTTCCTCAAAAATAGTCATGTGTGCCACTGCCCTGTTGTGTCGGCAAACATGGTTTGCTTGGATTCATCTACCTCTGGCTCCCCGCCCCATTGAGGTGTTCCATTTAGGGATGAGCACTCCACTGTCTCTTGTTCTCTGCAGGTTGGCCAGTTATGGAGGGCAGAGCTTTTAGTGGGGTTCTTTGTTGACAATCTCGCTCTGGAGCTATGCTGACCGCATCCCTGATACCCAGTGGATACTTGTAAAAGAACTTTCTCAGATCGTGTTACAATCTGTAGCACGTAATGTGTGTGTGTGTGTGTGTGTGTGTGTGTGTGTGTGTGTGTATACATGCTTCCTGTAGAGTTCAGCAGTAGTGCAGCACTCTGCCCCTCACCTAGTCCTGCTCTGTCATCTCTTGTAGGAAACATTCTCTTCCCTCGTGATCACATTTTGATGTTCTTCTTCCTTTGTTGTGTTTCTGTGGTCTCTCCTGCTCACACTCTCTCCTACCCACTAGACTTTAAGTTTTTTGAGGAAAATGAACAGTGTGGCTTGTCCCCCTAGAATCTAAAATGATGTCTGAACGAGGAAGTGTTATAAATACTTTTTTTAATAGTCGAAGAGATTTTAGTTGAGTGAGATCCTTATAAACACATTTTGTGTCCAAATTATAAAATAGTCACTTCTAGGAGTTATACTATTTTCCTTTTTCTACTTAGTAATTTACTTTTTAGTCTGAGAATATAAGTTAGTCACATTAAACTGTCTTATGTTGACTTTCTAGTAAGTCTAATAAAAGAACAGGCTAGCCTTGAGTCTTGATGCAAAGAAATTTCTTTACTACAAACAGTATTTTGTTCCCCCTCCTTTCTTCACCCTCTGTAGTTTCTGCAATTTTCTGTGACAACTTATTTTTTCAGAGTGTGTGCTACCGTGATATTTTTGGAAACTGGCCTTGCTTTTCCCATTTTGAATGTCCATTTCCTGGGCATTCTAATTAGCATGTTTCTCTCTTCAATAATCCAGCTCTTGATTACTGAGGCTAATGGGGGATAGTAATAATAACTGAGTGCCACTTATGTAAACCTCAAATTGTACCTTAAAAATCATTAAATATTTTCCTTCTTGGGGAGTCAACCTGGAGGAGTGATGAAAAACACCTCATTGTGACTCAGGAAATGTAGAGTCTAGGCTTGCTTCCTCCTGGATCCAGTGTTTTTGTATCTACTCAGAGATACATGTATCAAACTACATTAATATCTAGCTTTGCCTGGGAAATAGTTACTCAGGAAAGGACCAAGAGAACATAATTGTTTCTAAAATTGAAAAAGTAACTCCTTAGCACATACTTTATAAAGATTACGCCAATTATGAATGCCCTACTTATTCCACGAGGAATGAGTCATTGGAAGGAACTGTGGCTGGCAAGAGGGTAGCACTTGCTGCATGGGCCTGATAACCTGAATTGAGTCCCGGCATGCATGGAAAGGTGGAAGGACAGACCTCCACACAGTTGTCTTCTCACCTACACATATGCTCTGTGGTACACGCAGGTCCTCCTTATCATTTATATATACAATAATAATAAATATATAATTCATCCTGGAATCATGTTTTCTTTCATGTATATAGTTGTGTTTATGGAAAGATTTGTCGCTGTGAATTTATATTTTAGAAAAAATAATTTTCTTCATTAAGAGAGGATATGCTGTAAACTTGCTTTCTGGGTGTTTATACACTCAAGGCTCAGTGCCAGGCTTGAGCTACTGTGTATATATTGTATTGATGATTTCTGCTTTTAACAACCTCTTGCCTGATGATTAAAAAAAATAAGGAGGGGATATTAAGTAACTATAAGTTTAGATACCTTTATTCTATGCCAATCAGTTTTCCTTGAACTCTTATGGATAACTAAAGAGTTCTATGTGTACTTGATGGTCTTTAATTATTGAGTGATATGTAGAATGTTGTACTTTTAATCAAAAATTGTATTCATTAGTTATTAATTAGCATAAAATAATATATTTTGTTATATTTCCTGCATACTTAGTTTTTATCGATGTTCTCATCCTACCCTATGTCTCTCATACCCTCCCCTCTCCACTTACAGTCTTCCACCCACAGGAGTCCCTCTTCCACCTTCCTGTCATATGTATTCTGTTGAACTTTATCCTCATTTCATCCAAACCTGTTTTTCCCCATCTCACAGTCCCCTTTATAAATTCATCCATATATAAAAATTAAAATAATAACTCCACATATATAAAAATTAAAAACTAGGTTCTGCATATAATAGAGAACATGCAATATTTGTGTTCTGAGTCTGGCTTACCTCACCTAATAATTTTTAAAATGCATCTTTTTTTCCCTACAGGTTTCATTTTTCTTTTCTTATGAGTCACATTTTCATTGTCTAGTTATCTGTTGATAATATCTAGGGTGGTTCTATATCCTGGATTTTGAGAATAATTTAGCAACAAATATGGATGTGCAAGTATCTTTGTGGTAGGATATAGAGTTCTTTATATAGTGTCCTATAGATGCCCAGGAGTGGTCTAACTGTGTAATAAAGTAGTTCTACTTTTAGTATTTTGAGAACTCTCTAGGCTGCTTTTCATAGTGGCTACACCAGTTTATATAAACTCCCTCTAGGAGTGAATAAAGTTCATGTTTCCCTATATCCTTGACAGCACTTGTTGTGTTTTGTTTTCCTGACAGGGGTGAGGTGGTATGATAATTTAAAAAAAATATTAATTTTAATTGTTAACTCGGCACAATCTAGAATCACCTAGAAGGTCCTCTGAGAATATCTATGAGGTATTATCTTTTTTTTTTTTTTTTGGTCTTTTCGAGACAGGGTCTCCCTGTAGCCCCAGCTAGCCTGGAACTCTCTCTGTGAACCAGGCTGGCTTTGAACTCACAAAGATCCACCTGCCTCTGCCTCCCAAGTGCTAGGATTAAAGGCGTGCGCCACCACGCCCGGCCCAGCTGAGGTATTATCTTAATCTCGTTAATTGATGTGAGAGGAACTGCCCAGTAGCTGCAACACCATTCCCTGGGCTTGGAATCCTTGACGACTGTGCATGAGAGGAGAAAAGGAGCTGAGTACTAGCAAGCAAGCATCATCAATTCATTGCCCTCTGCTCTTGACTCTGGATGTAATGTGGCCAGTAGTTTCAGGTTCCTGTATCCCTGACTTCCTTGCAAGAATGAATTGTATGTAACCTGGAATCGTTAATCAAATAAAACCTCTCTCCCTTAAGTGCTTTTGTGAGGGTGTTTTATCATGGCAACAGGAAAGATAGGTAAAATCTCGGTGCAAATGCTCTTTAATTTCATATAATCCAGTTTGTCAATTCTTAGGGTTTTTTTCTTATACTATTGGAGTCCTTTTCAGAAAATCCTTTCCTATAACTGTATCTTCAAGTGTTTTCCATGGTGAGCACTTTAGTGACTGAGCTGCCTCTCAGCCCTCAAATTAGTTTTTCTATGTACTGTGAGGTTTCCCACCCCCCACCCCCATGAATATCCACCTGTTGGAAATGGGTATAGTACTAGTTGTGGGAAATGGAAGTGAAGGGCAGAGAGTCACTGAGTGAGCCTTGAAGACTCTTGCTGGAGTTGGCTTTTATTATCTGTGCTAGTGGTGCCACTGGAGGACAGTAAACCAATTTGAGCATTCTGACTGCCATGTTGAATAAGTACCATAGGCAGTAAGATGGTAACAGGGAGACTGGTTAGTGGTAATTACATAGGGAGAAAACCTGAAGTGTTTGTTCTACACGCAGTAGTGGACTTGGTGAGAACTTGCATTTGGGGAATATTTAAAAAGTGGTGGTGACAATAGTTGCTGATGGACAGTGGTATGGTTTGTACCCCGCTGGTTTGTCTTCATGTGTCTAGACTTTGGGATAGGTCTCAGTGGAGATTTGAATGTAGGAGCTGGTGCAAGGTATTTAGAGTCATGAGACTAATTTGGTTCCCTATAGCTAGAGTCTTGCCTTCAATCCATCATACTTTCTTGTTTTTGAAAATCTATTTGTAAGATGAAATCTAGTTTTGTGTTCTCTGTTCTATGAAACCTTGCTCTGCTCTTCACCAAGGCCACAGGAGCCCCGTCCTCCTGGGCCAAAATATCTGCCATATTTGGCTGTGGTTACCATTAAAAAAAAATGCTTTCCCTTTTAAGTAGACCAAAGGTTTTTTTTGTTTTTTTTTTTAAATAGGACAAGTACCATATCTTATTTGTATAATGGATGTTTAATACACACGTTTTAAACAAATGATGTTGGATAGATTCAAAACTGTTGAGGTGCCCATGGAGCTCAGAAAGCTCTGCACATACTAGTTATCAGGCTGTGTTTGAAGAGTACCGGACAGCATGTGCTGCCTTCAGAGGTAGAGTAAAATTTAGGGCTTACAGATTTCTTTGCTATCGTCTTGCTTTTTATAGTAATAAAAACCAGGTGTTGGCAATCAGATAACTTAAAATGTGTCTATTTTGCATAAAATGCTAGAAAAGAGCCAGATTCATTGCATATTCCCTTTGTTTATTTCTAAAAATGATGAATCCTTTGTTTTTATATTAGCAAATGAAAGAAGGTATTCATTTTGTGTCATGAACAATGCTTCAAATACTTTCACGTTGTCCCTTTGTAGATTAGCTTTGTCAGACGAAGAAGAATAGGTAAAGATTTTGAATTTCACAGGTGTTCAAGCTCTTAGTACCTGATCAAATTCAGTCTCTGGAAATGGAAACAATTTTTTTTAAAGAAATAAAGTTTTTCCTCAAAACTTATTTTGCAACTATTAAACATATAATAAATCATAATCCTACTAAGGTAAGTATAATCATCATCCTGTTAGCCATTGGGTTTAAAAAATAAAATACACATTTAATCAACTTAGAATAAAATATATAACTGACATTATAGTTTGTTTCTATACCCAGTATTCCTTTCTCATCACTTAAAAAAAAGATCTCTTTTTATTGTGTTTGAGTGTTTTGCCTGTTTGTATGTAAGTGTACCCATGTTATGCGCTGTCCATGGAGGCCAGAATAGGGCATTGGATGCTCTGTAACTGGAGTTCAGACAGTTGTTAGCTGTCATGTGGTTGCTGGGAACTGAGCCTGGGTCTTTTGCAAGAGCAGCCAGTGCGCTTACCCACTGAGTCCTGTAACTGCTTTTCTTATAGCAGATATTAGTTTTAAGTTTTGTCTTTCATTGCTGAGTATGGAATCCAGGGTCTCCTAGGTAAGCTGTTTTCCACTGATCCCCCCACCCCCCAGCTTGGAGTAAAATTTAGTGGCTCTTAAACATTCTTATAAATGTCCTTAAGATTAGCATGTACAAAGCAATGGCATTTCTTTTTTTTTTTTTTTTTTTTTTTTTTTTTGAGACAGGGTCTCCCTGTAGCCCCAGCTGTCCTGGAACTCACTCTGTAGACCAGGCTGGCCTTGAACTCACAAAGATCCTCCTGCCTCTGCCTCCCGAGTGCTAGGATTAAAGGCGTGCGCTACCACACCCAGCTAGCAATGGCATTTCTCAGGCTGTGATGTATATTTCTAAAGTGTTCTCTCCAAGGATTTTAACAAGGTTGTGTTCTTATAAAAATATATGAGAGTCTCTGTCTTTATGTGCTTATATTGATTATGGGACTCATTATTAAACATAAATTTATGCTAAAGAACAATCCAAAATACATGTGTTTCTTTGATTTTGAATTTTTGTATCACTTACTGACTGCATCATTTAAGAACTTTAAAATTTGTTTGTTTGTTTATTAATTAATGCATGTGTACCCACACCTGTGCCATGGTGCTTGTATGGACGTATGAGGACAGCTTTTGGAACACATTCATGTCTCTCCATGATGCTGAGGCAGAGTCTCTCCTGTTTCTTCTGCTGTACTTCGTATGTCAGGCTTAACTGACTTAGGGAACTTCCAGCCTATTCCCCCTCTCTCGCTCCCACTTCACTGGGATTACAGATGCACACCACCACATTAGACTTTTTTACCTAGGTTCCGGGGATGGATGTCAGGTGGCCAATCTTGTTCAGCAAGTGATTTTGCCTTCAGTGCCATCTCCCAACCTGACAGCAGCATTTTTATATATGTATTGTCTATACATGTCCTTTGACTTTTTCTGTATGTATATAATCTTATTGATTTATAAGAATTCTTTATATATTAAGTTCATTATAATAAAATTGTTTTAATAGTTAAAAATGACTAAACAATTGAACTATTACATATATTTTGACTTAAAAATTAGCACTTTATATGTTGGCTGCCATTGTTTTCAAATCAGTTTCTTTTTTTTTCTTCTCTTTTCATTTAAAAATATTTATTCATTTTATTTTTTACAACTTAAAAAAGGAGTTTTATTTTGGCTCATTGTGATTCAAAGGTTCATGTCTTCATAGCAAGGAAGGTTTTTTTTAAACATTTATTTGTTTCTTTATTTATTTACTTATTTAGCAACAGGGTCTCACTATATAGCTCTGGTTGGTCTGGAACTTGCTCTGTAATTGGGCTGGCCTTGGACTGAAAACAAAGCCCAAGCTTTCCATCTAAAGTACTGGGAGTGTTGAGATTACAAGCGTGTATTACCATATAACAATTCTAACCTTTTATGTCATTTCTTTTAGAGATTCTTTCCTTTGTAGTCTGCTGCTTTCTTCCAGCAGTTCTTCCCACCTCAAAGGAAGATAATATTTTGGTAGTTTCATATTTTTAAATTTAACTTTTAAAATCCATCCAGAATTTTGTTTTAGTGTATTGTTAAGGCAGGGATCTGTTTATGGAATGATAAAGCATTGTTTTCTGACTTCTGAGCTAAGTTCTTGTTTAAGATCATATTCTATCACTAAAATCACAAGATAATGATATGTTCTGGGAACACAGCATCTCTGAATTTGGCCCTTTCATAAAGTCACTAATGTGCTTTGCTTGGCTGTTATGCTTCAAGAAAAAGAAATAATTTTGTCAATGTTAATTCTGCTGTTAAGCTGGATGTAATAGGATGCAGCATGCTAGGTTTAATTGATGGCTCCCGTACACATGAAGTTCTGTCATTCAGAGAACCTTTCTTTCTAACCTACATGGACTATATTGCTATATTAACATACTCATTTAGTGGAAATTTTTTTTTAATTTTATTGAGAGCATTTCATACATTTCTTAATCAAATTTAGAGTCATTCCCCCATCCATGCCCACCCCTCATGCCCCACCCCCCACTCCGGCCCCCCTGTCAGAGCTCATGGATTCTGTCATACACAAGTCCTGTCTTGCATCTTTTTCTCAGTCTTTTATAACCTTTTTGGTACACAGGTTTTCGGTGGAATTTTTTTTTTTTTTGAGACAGGGTCTCCCTGTAGCCCCAGCTGGCCTGGAGCTCTGTAGACCAGGCTGGCTTTGAATTCACAGAGATCCACCTGCTTCTGCCTCCCGAGTGCTGGGATTAAAGATGTGTGCCACCATGCCTGGCTTAAAGACAGTTCTTAGCCAGCACATGGGTGCTGGGAATCGAACCCAGGTCCTCTGTAAGAGCAGTTGAGCCATCACTCCAGCCCCTCAGTGGAAATATTTTTTTTTAATTTTTTTTTTAATTTTCTTTTTTCTTTTTTAAATTTTATTTATTTTTGTATGTGTATGAATGTACTGTCTGCATGTAGGTCTGTGCACCCATGTCGTGCAATGCCGCAGAGGTCAGAAGAGGGTCTCGGATTCCCCTGGAACTGGAGTTCTCCTGGAATTGGAGTTATAGACGGTTCTTAGCTGCCATGTGGGTGCTGGGGATCGAACCGGGGTCCTCTGCAAGAGTAGTCGATGCTCTTAACCGCTAGGCTATCTCTCCAGCCCCAGTGGAAATATTTTTAAAAGCTTTCTTGAATATATTTTTTCTTCTATAGTTTTAATTGGTATCAACATGAATGTTAGAACTCTCTATATGTATATATTTATATATATATCCAATTTTTTTCCTTGCATAAACATGCCAAATGATTATATTATTTATTTAGTAGTTCTTCGGGCTGGAGTGAAAGTCTTTGTCTATCATAGAAGCTTTGTACAGAAATGTTATTGATGGACTCTAGGATTTAAAACTTATCTTAGGATTCTTGTGAAATTAAAAAAACCTAATGTTAAATGAATTCATCTGCAGCCTAAATTTCTCTTATTTGTCTAAATTATAGCCAGTGGTTTTCATGATTTTGATTAGATAAAAGGAAAATTGCCCAAGCAATTACTAGCATTACTTTAAGTATCAAGTGTTCTAGTGACATTTGGGTAAGTTGTTTTGGTCAGAGAAGACTCTCAGGCTTTTCTTTCTATTTGGACGCCTCAGCCACAGTAGAGAGAGTGGCTCTGAGAGGCTAAGGAAATTCATGTGTCTTTTATTATGTAAACTCTGTCTGAACTAAAAAAAATTGATAATTTTCTAAATAAATCTTCTAAATTGGCACCTGTTTGCTATGTAAAACAATGAAATAAAACTTTATTTTCATATAAATCGACATATGTCTATTTGAAATTTGATGGATTTCAGACCATATTTCAATTGCTAGTATTAGAATGTGAGGAAATAGTAAACTATCCAATTTAAAGAGTAAATAAGTTTGAGAAAGAGAATATTTGTACTTGGTCGTGCCAGCTCTTCTGTTTTGTAGGCTGCTTGGAGATGGCTGTTTGAATTCAGAGAACAGATGATTTCTGCACTCTTTTGGAATTAGCCAAAGATTTGCCCTTAACATCAGAGAGTTTTCCTGTAGCTTAGGTTCCTGAATCTTAGGGGTCTGGGTGCAAAGAACAGAACTAGAATGGGAGCTGAGGGAAGCTTTTTCCTCTGGAAATGGGCTCGTTGGGGTAGTTGTTAGAATTTCTTCAACCACTAGGTAGCTTTAGTTGCCTGAAACAAAGGCACAGATCCATAGGTATGGTGGTGGCACGTTTCTTTCCTTATTTCATTTTAGGAGCTGATATCATTTGGGGAAGTATTCATTTTGTGAGGTACATGACAAAAACAGTTCATGCAAACAATTCATACAAAAGTGTAGACTTCTGAGGATTATCAGGTTTTACCCTCTAATTTTAGAGATAAGAAACATTAGGGAGGACTTCTACCTTGACCAAACTCCATAGCAGCAGCTAGAATTCCAGCCTTCCCATTCTTGTTTAATTTACCCATTGTTCAGGGACATTAATCTAGCTTTTATTTCTTTGAAGCCACATCACAGGTTTCTGTGATGACGATTGTACTTAGGTTCCAGAGAAGGTATGGTGGATATAGGAAGATTATAGATTAGGTTTGTTATTTTTCACTTTTTGAGGTTGTGGTAGTTTGAACGAGAACGCCCCTTGTAGGCTCCAGTTTTTGGACATTTTGTCCTCGGTGGTGCTGTTACGGGAGGTCTCAGATGGCGTAGCCATGTTGGAGGAGTACACTTAGAGTTCATAAGCCTTGCCAGATTTTCACTCTCTCTCTACTTCCTGTGCCTGCTTGAAGATGTGAGGTTTTAGCTTCCGCTCCTGCTCTGGCCAGCTCACCATGCTCCCTACCATGACAGACTCTAATCCTGGAACCTGGAACCTTAAGCTCAGATCAACTCTTCTTCCTCTAAGTTCCCTTGCTCATGCTGCTTTATCACAGCCACAGAAAAGTGACTAATACAGAGACAGACTCTCGGCATGTAGCCCTGGCTCGTGTGAAACTCAGGATTCTTCTGCCTCAGCCTTTTGAGAGCTGGGATTATAGGCGTGGACAACCATCCAGGAATGGTGTATTCAAGGTAGGTAGTGAAGCATTGCTGGGGATCACCTGGTACTATGAACTCTCAACCCAAATGGAGTAAACTTTACGTCAAAAACATGACTGCTTACGATGATACAGATTTAGGAAATTTCTTTCTTTTTTTTGGGGGGGTTTTTTTTTGATATTTTATTTTTTTTTTATTCTTCTCTCTCTCTCTCCCTTCCTCCCTCCCTCCGTCCCTCCCTCCCTGTCTCTGTCTGTCTCTGTTTAATAATTGACATTAAGAATAGGAGCAATTAGTAACAAAACAGCACGTTACTGGCATCAGAAGAGACAATGGACTAGAGATCTTGATAAACCCACACAGCTACTACAGCCACTTGGTTTTTTTGACAAAACCACTAAAAAGACTCTATTTTATTTACTTTTTAAAATTTATTTTTATCTTATGTATATGAGTGTTATGCCTTTAGAAGTGCACTCATCTCATGCAGTGCCCACATAGGCCAGAAGAGGGCGTTGGTGCCCCTAGAACTGGAGTTACTGACAGTTGTTAGCTGCCATGTGGATGCTAGGATTCCAACCTGGGTCTTCTGCAAGAACAGCCAGTGCTTTTAAGTGCTGAAGTATCTCTTCAGGCCCAGAAAAGAATCTGTTTAACAAATGATAGGAAAACTGGATATCCACAGATAAAATTTCGAAAACAGATCCCTATAACTCACCCAGCATTTAAAAAAAAACAAAACAAAAAAAAACCCAAAAACAACTCCAGTGGATCACAGATGTTAAGACCTGAAAATCTGAAATTGTTACAGGAAAAGTAGGAAAGACACTTTTTTTTTTTTCTAATTAAATTAGTTTTTATTGATGCTTTGTGCATTTCATACATTTTTTCCAATTCAGTTCAGGCTTATTTCCCTTTCCCTCCCCCCCCACCCCCACCCCATCCCAGATCATGCATTCTGCCATAACTGTCCTGCATCTTTCTCTCTTTTTTTTTTTTCATTTTTAGCTATAAGTGATAATCCATGAGTACAAGCATCCTTCATGCAAAACCTATCTGCAGGCTGTTGTGCCCAAACACCTACAGCCCCACCATCCAGTGGGGGGTGACAGGTTGTTTGTTCAATCAAGTTGATCAAATGAGTGTCCAGACTACATTGCTGTAGTTTCACCATTCACCCCAATCGCAGCCCTTACATTCTACCACGCCCCCTCTTCCGCAGGTTGTTCCCTAGGCTTAGAAAAGGGGCACAGGTGGATGAGAGGTAAAACAGTCCACTCTCTCTGGAGCTGTTGACTTGGAAAGACACTTTTTTTTTTTTATGTGTATGAATGTATTGTCTGCATGTAGTCTGTGCACCCGTGTCGTGCAATGCTGCGGAGGTCAGAAGAGGGTCTCGGATTCCCCTGGAACTACAGTTCTCCTGGAATTGGAGTTACAGACGGTTCTTAGCTGCCATGTGGGTGCTGCCCGGGTCCTCTGCAAGAGCAGTGGGTGCTCTTAACCGCTAGGCTATCTCTCCAGCCCAGAAAGACACTTTTAGATAAGTAAGCCATAGGTGAGGACTTTCTCAAAAGCTCTCCAGTCACTCAGGAAATGGGCCAACAATTGACCTCATAAAATTTGCAAATTTCTGTATATCAAAAGAAACAATCAGAACAGAATGGGAGAAAGTCTTGGCTAGCTATACATCTGGCAGACTATTAATGACTTGAATATGCAAAGAACTTAACACTAAACAAAAAGAAATCAAACAACCCAGTCAATAAAGAGGTAAAATAAACAATTTTCAGAAGATGAAATGTACTTCAGTAGCCAGCAGAGAAATGCAAATCAAAACCCCACAAGATTCCACCTGACCCTGTAGAATGTCGGTCAATACTCAAACAATAGCAAATGTGAGTGCGGGTGTGGACAAAATGGAACTCTTAGACACTGCCGGTCAGAGTGAAAGTGGTCTGCTGTGCTGGTTTGAATGAGAAATGTCTCCTGTATTCGAACACTTGGTCCCAGGTGGTAGTACTGTGTGCCAAGTTTTAGGAAGTATGCCCTTGGCTGAGGAAGGATGTCACTGCGGACAGAGTTTTGAGAGTTTATCACTTCATTCTACCTCTATGGTCTTTCTGCTGCCTGTATGTACTTGATTCCAACTCTCAGCTTTCTGCTCTACCTGCCTGCCACTCTGTCTCCGCCGCCATTATGGACTCTCCCTCTGGAACTATAAGGCCAGACAAACTCTTCCTTCTCTAAGTCTCTTTTGGTCATGCTATTTTATCAAAGCAACAGAAAAGCAGCTAATATATTCAGGTAGTATGGGAATCAGTATGGAGGTTTCTCAATAAACTAAAGATAGACTTACCATTGTTATGCCCTGAATCCAAGACCCTCGCAGACCACCCACCAGGAGATGCGACACTGATGCAAAGGCAGAGAATCTTTTTTTTTTTGGTCTTTTCGGGACAGGGTCTCCCTGCAGCCCCAGTTTTCCTGGAACTCACTCAGTAGACCAGGCTGGCCTTGAACTCACAAAGATCTGCCTGCCTCTGCCTCCCAAGTGCTAGGATTAATCAGCGAGCTCGAGCCTGGGCTGTCTCCATACCTGGCTCAGCAGGACTGGGAGAGCCCCGAGACTCCTTACAGGTGCCCTTTTTAAGGAAAAAATCCCAAGCAGGGAGGTTTCCATGGCTTGGTGTTACAGGATTGGTGGGCTTGTATAACTCAGCAAAAATGCGCGGGGGTAGACTGTGGGTTTGGTGGGCTTGTAAGACCCCTGAGGGTGGGGGGTGAAAGGGGACAGGATTCATGGTGTATTTCCTGGAATTGTTAGGTCGTCGAAAACATATAGTTCCTGGGATTGTTGGGTTATGTTGAAAACATGCTTATCTGGCCTCTGCACTGACCACCTGCAACAGTTATTTCAAAAACATGTTTATCCTGATCCCTGCCTGCAGCTCTGTTTTTAACCTTATGGTGTGGGTGGCAGTTTCCCTCTTTTGTCTAGAATGGAGGCCTTGGTATGGTCAGCAAAATTTTTTAACTCATTGCCCTTCACCATATGACCCTGCTATACCATTCATGGGTATCTGCCCAAAGGACTCTTAAATCAGTACAGTACAGAGAGAGATACTTACCAGTGCTTATTGCAACACTGTTTAAGTTATGAAACCACCTAAGTCTTCCACAATAGAAGAATGTCTAAGGAAAATAGATTATAGATGCTCAGTAGAATTTTTTCAGCCATAAAGAAGAATGAAATTGTCATCTGCAGGAAAATGGATGCAACTATAAATAATCATATTGAATGATTAACTTTATCTCAGAAGAGAAATGTTATGGCTTCTCTCATTTGTCATTTCTAGATTTTTTTTAAAGACACATAATTTCATGTATGTGTGTATAATATGAAAGCAGAAATAAGGCTAACAGAAGGGATAGGGTGAAAAAGGACAGTTGAAGATATAAGGGGATTTATGCTCAACAGGTATATATACATGTATGAAAAAATTTTAAAAGCTGAATAGGGGTAAACTACTTTTGTTAGATCAAAGACATGCCAGTGGAGAAACTATAATATAGATCAAAGGAATTATCAACTACAAATGACTTATCACAATGTTGAATTCTTTTTTCTGTGAAAACTAAGAAAACACAAATACAGTATTTCTTCAAGTGTTATTTGTCTTTTTGAGACAAGGTCTCCCTGTAGCCCCAGCTGATCTGGAACTTGCTGTGGAGACTAGGCTGGCCTGAACTCACAGAGAACTGCTTGTCTCTGCCTTCAGAATGTGAATGTGATTAAAGGTGTGGGCCATCCTGTCTGGCTTTCAACCATTTTTTATCGTGTATTGAGAGAAACTTACAACTTTTTTTAAAATGGCCTGTTAAAATAAACTATAACATATGTTTTAGGTAAGGTCTAGAGAGAAACAGATAAAGGAGCCTAAGAGAAGTTAGAGTTAAAAACAAAACAAAACAAAACAAAAAAAAAACCCCAAAACAAACAAAAAAAAACCCAGTCACAGTGTCTTCATCCAAGTTCTGTTGTGATAAGAGAATGTCCTGTCTCATTTTCCCTTGCATTTTGTAGGGACTTAAAGGGATTGATAGTGACTCTCAGCGATGGTGGTCACCTGCAGTGCTCATATTTGGGGACAGACCCCTCTCTGTTCCAAGCTCCAAAAGTTGAATCTAGAGAACTTAACTATGAACAACTTGATGGAGAACTGAAAGAACTTCAGAAAATCATCAAAGATGTTAAGTTACAAGGTATCCCATTTGCAGTTTTTCATTATTTAATTTTAGTGTTCATTATAAAATTGATGCTATTTTGCCTATTGATACTGTTTCATACATAATATTTCTCTTAATTTTCTTTGCCAGACTTAGTTAAAGACACATGTAGAAAAAGGTACTGCTTGTTGACTTGTTTCTATGGCTGCTGAAAACTTGTCTTATTGAAGATAATGCTTCTGTTAATGTGTTTCAAGGACAGCTCTATCTAGGCTTTAAAAGTCATACTTTAAGAAAAGCAGAAAGTGCTTCTTTGGATGGTGGTTTTAGGCTTTAGAGCATTTGAGCTGACAGTGGTCAGTTATTAGCTTATAATATCATTGAAAAGGTTTTAGTTGGTTCTTTTAAAAGAAACCAAAGTGGTACATGAATTACCATTTGTTACTAAAAATGTAGTAATTTGCAGCTTAGGTGATATAATTTATGTTTAGACTTAATTAGCCGTCCAAATGGAGTGTAGCTTGTGGTGTGCTGATTCCTAATGACTCAGAGACTGATGGTATTTTCAGTTCCCAAGTTCTGAAGAACTCAATATTATCTTACATTGGGACTCACAAGGGTGTAATTTTATTGTAAATTAAAAGGAGAAACAAAACACCAATCCTGCAGTTCATGTCGGACATATGAAAATCATTACTTAAATCCCTTTTATAGGGTCAGGTAAAAGTATTTTTTTAATGAGAAAAAATATGGACTATATTCACATAAAAGAAATGTTAAAACAAGTAGGAATAATAAAAGAAACAGCATCAAAAGCCAATCAAAACAGCAGAGCCAGTTTTAATCCCGGTCCAATCACTTCACCAGATTTATGCATTTTTGAGTCTATATTACCAGGATTATATTCCTCTGGTTCTAAGGAATTGAGATGATATATTTAAAAATGAATATTAAAAGTGAAGTTGTTATGCTTTGGCTTCACACATTCTTATAGAAAGTTTTGAAAGTAAACCAATGAGGCCGAGTTCTTTAAACACTGGTGTCAGCGCTCATGTCAAATGGAAAGTGCCTAAAACTGGATGCTTCATCCTGCTAAGCACAGTTTTTTAAAAAAGGTTTTTGATACCAGTATTTTGAAGGATTAGTGGAATTATAATCTTTGTCATTTTAGAATATGATTAAG
Organism: Rhizomys pruinosus; assembly: GCA_009823505.1. Taxonomy (NCBI): domain Eukaryota; kingdom Metazoa; phylum Chordata; class Mammalia; order Rodentia; family Spalacidae; genus Rhizomys; species Rhizomys pruinosus. The sequence continues at coordinate 316,705 of VZQC01001447.1, forward strand.
GAAGATTATCATGTGTATGAAACATGAATTTCTTAAGTTCATAATAATGTGGTTTTCACTCCAAAGTTCTTGTTTTATGATTTTGCTCTTCCACGAGCAGAGTCCATTAGCAGTTTGAGTAACACGAGTTGTGTATGAAATTTCTCTGAAAATCCTTTATAGCTAAATAAATGTTATTTCTTGATGTCCTTGCCCACAAGGGAATAGGGTTAGGCTGTCTTGCTTGCTGTTACCGATCTTTTAGAGTACCTGGAAATCACTATTTAAGCTAGGGATGTATCTATTCATAGGCATGGTTGCAAAGTTCTCTATTTGCATATTCTCAAATTTTGGTTATTGTTTGAACTTCCCTGTACTCTTATGTTACCATTGTTCAGTTTTATTCTTAACGAATGAAACAAAGAGGAACTTTTAAAATAGAATACTTTGCCAGGTTTGGTGACACTCACCTTTAACCCCAGTACCCAAAAGCACAAACAAGCAGATCTCCGAGTTCAAGGCCAGTGTGGTATATGCAGTGAGTTCCAGGCCATCCAGAGCTACACAGTGAAACCCTGTCTCAAATAACAAACAAAAGGACAGTAAATAGAAGATTTTGCTAGATTTGTTTCTAGAGAATACTTATTATTCTATTCCTTTATGACATTTTAGTATTTCTGTTCATTAAAATACTTGTAATTATAGAAAATTACCAAGTTATTTCATCATTATAGATTATGGAAAGTCAGAACTCTGAATTTTTGGGTGACCTCATTATTCATTTTAATGGCACTTATTTTAGTACAGTGGCTTTAACTTGCAGAAATATGTTCACAGTCTTGTGGGTTATGGTCCATTCTTAAAGCTTTTTAAAACCTTTTCAAAGAAAGGGTTGTAGCAAAATTTAAAGTCAATTTAAAGAGTACATTTTGTTGTACACATGGTGCATATTATCTACTGTAATAAAAGTGTTTTTGAAGCTAATTTTATGTGTGGCAGTTATATGGAGAATGCATGTTGTATGCACGAAATTTGAGTAATAAGTTCTGTGAGGATTGTGAAACTTTTCATGTTCAGCTCACTAGCATGAATTTGGCCAGGCATTTTGTTCACAGTAGTCAACAATATATGCCACTGGGAACTTTTGGAGATAGAGTTTCCATATGATTGAAATACTTGATCACATTCTCATCCTAGAGCATGCATGAAGCTAGCTGTAGCATTTAAGATAGGTACCCACTGTGTGCTTTCAGGAGCGTGGGCAGACATGACAAGATAAATAAGTCTGTATCTCATTTGAACTATGTGTAGGCCAGCCAAATTGATACTGCTGCTGAATATCAGGAACAGCTGAGCTTGGTGATCTGTTCATTTGGGTTATGTTTTGCACCATAGGGCAGAATCCCCCAATACAGCAGTGTAAAGAGAGTGGACAGGTTTATTTCTTTCTCATGTAAAAGGATCTCATTCATCAGCAGTTCAGGATTGGCTCTGCAATTCCACAGTCATCAGGAATTCTGATTCCTTCTATATCAGAGTCATGTATTGGACCAGGAAAGTTTGTGGATCCTCTGTTCTCCTGTCTGCAGCTGAGCCAGTCCCTTTAAAGAGCTTTCTTGGAAGCCACTGCCTAATAGCTCTTGCTTCTATCTGAGTGGCCACGCCCACCTGCAAAAGGCAAGAAAATAAGGTCATGTTTTTTTTTTTTTTTGGCTGAGTACTTTGTTGTTCAGGATAAAATTGGGTTAAATGGATTAAATGACCTATGGACAGTCACCAGGGTTAGAATTTTTTTTTTCTAGATTTTACAGTGTCAGTAGGAATGCCTGGTATTAGTTGAGGACAATTCTCATGACCAAGGCAACTTATAAAAGAAAGAATTTATTTGGCTTATGGTTCCATAAGGGTGAGTCCATTGTGGTGGGGAGCATGGCAGGAGGCAGCCAGAGCACAAAGCTCTGTGAAGGAAGCAGAGAGAGCAAGCTGGAAGTGGGACAAGAGTAGGAACTCTGAAAGCCCTCCTCTGTTGACGTAATTCCTCCAGCTAGGCCACATCTTCTAGAGGTTCCATGACACTTCCCAAATGGCGCCACCAGCTGACCAAATACTTGAGCTGATGGGGAGTACTTTTCATGCAAACCACTACAATACTTACAGCTTACTTACCTTCAGATGGGTTGTGCTAGTTAGTTAAGGCTTTTACTAGAATTTAGGGAGAAGACATGAACATTACCAGTATTGGGTTGTCATTGGCTCAGGTCATATGTATCATCTTTGGAAGAAGTTAATTTTTGTTTACAGTATTGTTGAGGAAATAATTAGCATCAAGCTTTTAATCCTATATTGAATTAATTTTTCAACTCATGAGTTTGATACATTTTATAGACAAACTTTACATGTGAACTATATACAGCAGGTTTTCCTTTATGATTAGATATATATTTTTTAATTACAGGTGTTTGGCCCATGACTGTTAGAGAAGATGACTTGACTGTTTCTGCGGTAGTTTCTCCTAACCTTGATTCAGTGTCTGTAGGTATATTTACATATTTTGAATTGCTATCAAAGTATATTGACTTAAATCCTAGGCTTTTCAATAGGAATTTATGGGCTGATAACAAATTTTCGTCTTTTTTCCTTTCTAGATAAAAACATTCTGTCCTCTTAGTGCCAGCAGGTAGCTTCCTGGGTGGGATTTATGTTTATGGAAGAGAGAGTGGTGAGGGGAAAAAGTAAGAAAGGATCTTGTCCTTCTTTTCTGTACCATATACTTTTGATAATTCTAATCCAGATAAATACCTTCCCTTCCGCATAGGATAATTGGGGAGGTTTAATGAGATAATATTTGTGATACAGTCTTCCATACATCATGGTGGTAGTGATGGCAGTAAGGTAGAGCAATTACAGGAAGCCTTTGTTTGGTTGTTGACATCATCACTATTACCATCACCATCATCATCAGCATCAGCATCAGCATCACCATCACCATCACCATCACCATCATCATCAAATTACATTGTCATTTGCCACCTTCTTACTCTTCTGCTTGTCTTGCTCACTGCTTCGTCCTCAGGGTTCACCATATATTTGGTGCTAGTATCTGTTTACCCTATGATGGATTGAAATGGAGAAAGAGGAAGATGACAAAGGATGTTTGGTTATATTACTCCATATCTGTTTACCCTCCTGAAAATACTCATTTGGATATAATTAATTAGATCTTATTGCACAAAATCTATTAAGTTTATCTGTGTCTCTGCCAAAAGTCCATCAGTTTAGTGATTGAACCTGAACAGCCTTTTGTATTTAGAGTTGACATCATGCAGTTCTCTCTTAGAAATGCCTTTGATATTTAGGTATCAGAACATAATATAATAAGTACTCATCATGGACTTCAAAGTCTGACTTCAGTATAACCAGCTGATTCAAACTGTGATAAAATCATGTTAACATTGCTGTGGCATAGTAAATTAGGTGCACTTAAGAAAGGCAGGATCTCATATGAAAGAAACATTGACCCAGCTTGCTCACAGAGAGGCACTGTTTAAACTTGCCGATTAGCAATACGCCATTTCTCACATTCCCTGAAGGATGTAGTATGAGTAGAACGTCTCTGCTTAGTTAGCTGACAAATGTACACACATTTTCTTGCTGTGGAAATGACTCTTTTTGTCCCCCTTTGGGCAAGTTATATAATTGTTTGTAGGTTCTCTTAAACATAGGCAATTCTCTTTCTGTCTTTGGGGACTTGTTGACCTTTGTAGACAAGACCTTATATAGTGGTGTTCCATTGTAGTGGAGGTTTCCCTTTTGGTAACTCTGGGTGCTATTTCTTAAGTGGATGTTTTTTTTTTTTTCCCAGCTTCATTTTCCCTGTCTTACTATATTTTTCCTTCTTAAGAATTTTCTTAAGAGTATCATATTTATCCCACTGGAAAATTGTAGTCCCAAATTTATGTAGCCATGGACCCATGATGTCTTCTTGTAGCTGTTTCTCTTCTGCAATAATTTTATTTTTATTTATTTTTAATTTTTTTAAAATTTTATTTATTTTTGTATGTGTATGAATGTACTGTCTGCATGTAGGTTTGTGCACCCATGTCGTGCAATGCTGCGGAGGTCAGAAGAGGGTCTCGGATTTCCCTGGAACTGGAGTTCTTCTGGAATTGGAGTTACAGATGGTTCTTATCAGCCATGTGGGTGCTGGGGATAGAACCCAGGTCCTCTGCAAGAGCAGTCGGTGCTCTTAACCACTAGGCTGTCTCTCCAGCCCCTGCAATAATTTTATATTCTCCAGACATTGCTGTCCTGGAAATACTGAAGCATTTAGACATGAGTTGAAAACAAAGGAGACAGGAGATATTGTTTCTTTTTTCTAGATCTATAATTAAACATGAATTACTTCCTGGATTTTAGGTAACTTAGTCCTGGAGTAAAAAGCCTGGATTAATATTTATTTTGAATCATTATTATGAAAGCACTAATCTCTGACATAGAAGTGTATTTTATATTATAATGGAGTCTCTTGTAGATGAAATAAGCATTGCTATCTCATCTTTCTGATTGAATAACTATCAGAGTTCAAAAATGACCTTCCTGTGGAGCCAGAAATAGAATACAAGTCTCTTAATTTTTAATTGGGCTGATGCCCATGATATTTTAGTTATCTCCATTTTTTAGGAGTAGATAGTATTTTTTACATAAAGTTTAAATAAAATGTATGCTGTATTTGATTTATTTGTTTTACACAGACATTATAATCTTAATTGTTTCACAGTAATCTATATGTGTGTTATTAGAAAATATATTACCTTTTGGTCTTATTCTGTTATAGAGCAAGCATTGTCCTCTTTCATTGTATCACATTATAAGGAAATATTTTTATTATTCTGTTATACTGTAGGTTCTTTAAGAGGCAGGGTCAGGCAGCCCAGGTTGATGCTGAAGAATACCTACCTACTGAATTTGTTTTTATAATGTGTGCACGTGTGTGTGTGTGTGTGTGTGTGTGTGTATGTATAAAACACATGTTTACTTTCTAGGTGTAATATTACTCAATATATCATTAGTTACATGCCTTAGGAATAAATTTTTAATCTTAATAAAGTATATTTTTCACATAATGCTATGGTACAATGTTTATCTGGGAATTACAAGGGGAGGCTTTTCCATATAATATGAAGAACGAGTTAATAGAATGAATACTCTAAATAGTTAAATAAAATTGGAAACAGAATAGATTGACAAAATATTGACATTTATTACCCTTTTGGATGTTGGATTTTGAATACCAGCTCATGGCTTTCCACATGACTGTCAAAAATTATGACTTTTCCACATGAAAATTCATAAGGACTCTTTGTCATTAGAGTGGGGAATTCTTTATAGTTAATTCCCAGTTTGAAAGTAGAGAACGTTTATTGTATTAAATATATTCACTCACTGCTGATAATGCTGTAATTAGTTTTTCCTACTTTTGCTTCTCAATTCTGTATTTACAGCAAGCCACTAATATTGAAGCTGGAACTGACTCTGTCCCATCCATCACAGTGAAGGTACGGAACCAGGTTTTAGATTGTAATATGCAGTCGATATTATGTATTTCACTACTTCTTGTCATTCATGTTGTGCTCTACATAGTAAATAGTAAAATAAGTGCATGAAATTTGTAGATATTCTTTAACCTTGAGTAGCCATTACACAACCTTTGTTGTTATATGCAAATATAAAATTGATCATTGTGGGCTGGACAGATGACTCAGTGGTTAAGAGCATTGGCTGCTCTTGCAAAGGACCCAGATTTGATTGCCACCACTCACATGGCAGCTAACAACTGTCCTAACTCCAGTTCAGGGCATCCAATGGCCTCTTCTCACATCTGTGGGCATTGCACAACACATTTGCACTTACATATATGCGGGCAATACACTCATACACATAAAATTTTAAAAAATGATAATTATATTTATAGAATTATATACACAATACCAAAAAGTATTGTGATTTCTCCATCCCTTACTTAAGAGTATTGTATGATTCAGGCTCCTTTTTCTAGAAATAAAGTTTGGATTTTAAATCTGGCAAAGGAAATGTGTCATCACTATCCATATCATCCAGTCAGCATCAAAGAAAGATTGTGAAAGGATTCTGGGGAAGCATATGAATGCTAATAAATTGTTCTTTCATGCATGATTATGTGTGTTTACAAAGAATTCCCAACCACTTGTCATCTATAACATTAGTGAATGTTATAGCAAGAAAATATTAAACGAAGAAGCCACTGACAAATTGATAGTCTTAGAAAATAGAACATGAACAGTGTAGATTTGGTTAAAAGTTTGTCTTGTTCTGGTAGAATTTCAGAGCTAAAACTCCAAATGTGAGACATTCTTAAGGCCTTTAAAGTGTGGTAATCAGTCAGCATGTTATTAAGCTGAAAATATTTATCACTGCCCAAACCTTGGAAGCCAGAAAAGGTTGTGGATCTTGGCGATTCACTTAGTTAAAGCTTGGACAGAGCCTTCTATTTTCCCAGATTATAGGTTGCTGTCCTTGGAGGTATTTGACAGGGTGCTAGGCTTTACTGATTGTGTTCGCTTACACTGGACCCAGCGGGTGGCCCAAGTGTCGAGATCTTTGGTTGAAGCTGAAAGGAGCCCAATTTCATAACAGTTTCCTAAGCTAATTTTTTTGGATCTTTGCCACTGGAAACAAGGGTGGTCTTTCCCCAGCTTCCCTTACCCCTTTCCAATCACACACTATCTCATTAATGCCTCTGAGTCTGGAAAGGCATTAGTGGCAAAAAAAAAAAAAAAAATCAAACACTTAAAATAATAACTATGGAGGTGCAAGAAAGATCTGTACTTTTATGTAGGGAAGCTGCTTTATACTATGTGATAGGTAGTAATACAGCTAAGGAGCTTGTCTGAATTTCAGAAAGAATTGTACCTAACTCTAAACCATAATCATCGCCTGTGTTCCCCTGCTCGCCATCAAACAGGAGTTGTTGCTAGAAGCCAACATGCCTTTATCTCCCCCATAATTCCCTTAGATTTCATGTGTGCCGCCACCTTAAAATGATGGCATAACTACTAGAAAGTTCTCCTCCACTGTCTATAGTTGACGGTGGCTTATATCACAACTCTTCTTCTCATTGCCATTATAAAAGCAGAAGAGCAAATACCACATGCAAGGCTGCACGGCATTGGCTGGACTTCCACAGCAGACACGATGATTTCCTGATTCTGCCTGACAGCTTCTATACAAATTTCTGCCATAAATCTCTCCTTATGGCCTTTTATAACAACAGCAGCCAAGATATATAAGCATGCAAGTTTCCATCATAATAAATCCTGTTAATTGAGAAAATTTTTCCATCCGTTCCAAATGAATGGAGATGTGGCTACCTTGAGTATGTGCGCGTGATGCGTGACCATCTGTTCCAGGCAACAGGCAGAGTAGAGTGCTTGTTCCTACCTGCCTTGGAGTCATATTTATACACCTAGGGTAAACATTTAGTATTAAATTTCCTAAGGCTATATTTTATTTTTGTTAGAAACAGAAAATGGCATGGAAAATTCTCATATTAACATTTTATATTTTCTCCTTAATATTCTATAATTATTTTCCTCTTAAAGTATGAGTTTTCTGATTTAGCCAAGTCTTTAATTCTCTTTTTGGCTCAAAAACAACTCTTCTTTGTTACTGTAGTTATTTTTGTCACATCTCTTTGATTTGTGTTTTGAAAGTGCCTAGACCAATTGTTGGATTCAATAAATCTGGGTATGGGAGCTATCATGATTGATTGTTCCTCTAACCCAGAAGCTAGCACCCCCCTCTTGTAACAATGTCAGATTGTGTGATTGTTGTCTAAGTAGCCATCATTACACCAGGCAGAGTCTGAATGTCTGTTCCTTTTTGGTTTGTTACTACTTCAGAGAATTCTCATTTTCCTGTTGAAAGTTGAGTCTCACAGGCTGCCCCTGAGGGCAGTTTTCAGCTGTCTAACACTCATTGTCCCAGTGGACTTGGGCATAGTATTTACCTTTTCTGTTTGTTTGCTGTTGTTAGTGATGGTTTTTGCTTATTTGTTTGTTTTTGTTTTTGTGACTTCCCTGGAACTTGCTATGTAGACCAGGCTGGCTTGGAAATCACAGAGATCTTTCTGCCTCTGCCTCCCAATGCTGAGATTCAAGGCATGCACCACCATGACTGGCTATTTAATAATTTATTATCTCTGAACTTTATTTATAAAGTTATTTGTGATGTAAGTATTTTTGGTTAAAGGCCTGGTGTCCAGATCTTGACAAACAGTAGCTTAATATGGTTCTCTTACTTTTAATCAGAGTAGCTTTGGGAAAACCATTTGGGTTCTCTGAGTCATGGTTTTCTTTTCCTGTAGGATAGCATGTGACAGTACTTATTTCACACTGCTATGGAGATAGGTGAGATAAAACTCATAATTTATTAGCGTGGTTACATGAATATAGAAAGCTCTTAGGGCTCTTGACATTGTATTGTATGTATATAATGCTTGCAAGCCAATTGTATATTTTATATTCATATTTATATAATTGAGAAATAGGTGATACATACCTTTTACTTAAAAGAAAGTTAAAAACTATTTCTTAATAAAACATCTTTGTATTATGTCAATTAGTAATGTTATATGTCTGCCTCATGTAATGGAATCTGGTAGTAAGTAGATCGAGCTGCTTAAAAGCAAAGGGAACACATAGAGGAATTGACTGTGTATAAAGATTACCTGGGGAGATATAATACAAAGTTCTCCATTCTTGAGTCTGCCTGCAGAGGTTCTGATTTAGCTGGTGACTGGGTTGTCTGCTTAACCTTTCATGTCCTTTCATGTCCTCTTTTTAAACAACAACCTATCAAGTCCAGTATGTGCTGTCCATACACTCTTGGGTTTAGGGCCATCTGTTGAAGCATGGTTGACCTCCCAGGGGCCACAACCTCAAAGAAAATTAACTCTCCCTGCCCCATATCTGTATTTGCTGAATAGTCTGTTGTATACCGCATTTTGCTTGTCTGTCCTGAGGAACATTTCTGCATATTTCTGCTCTTTTAGCTGTTGTGCACATATTGCTATGAATATTTGTTCAAATTTTGGCAGAGTGTATGCTTTCATTTAGTTGGTATCAAAATGTGAGGTAGCCTGGTAAATTCACATTAAACTTTTAGAGACATCTCCAGAGGGCTGTACCATGTTCCTTTTCCACTAGCATTGACTGAAGTTCGAGTTCCACATCCTTGCTAACAAGTGTTTTGCTTCTTTTCTGTTGTAGACATTTTAGTGTGTATCTAGTAATATGTCACTGAGCTGTGGACTGTGTTTCCTTAGTAGCCTTTCCAGGATAAAAGTGACTGAAAGAGTTTCTATGACATTTACTTATTTGTGTGTATGTAGGTGTGCACATGACATAGTGAGTGTGCGGAAGTCAGAGGACCACTTGGGGTAATCAGCTTTCTCCCTCTGTGACATGGGATCCTGGAATCAAACTCAGGTTGTCAGGCATGGCCACAAGTGCCTTTATCAGGCCATCTTGCTGGGCCCAAATGTTTTAATTCTTAGGCTTCAAGTTCCATCTTGCAACTACTTATTTTACACAATATTTTCTAATTATTTGCTAGTGATTTTTAATTGGTTTTGGTAGTTTCTAAATTTGGATAAAGTATACTTTTGTATTTCATATAATTTGTGTGTCCTTAGGTTACCCTGCAGAATCGAGTGGTATTACAAAAAGCCAAATTGTCAGTCTATGTGCAGCCACCATTAGTGTCGACTTGTGATCAGTTCACCTTTGACTTTACGGGTAAGCCTTTTGTTTTGTCATGATCTTTACTATGATGTAAGGTTTTTTTTTTTTTCCTTTACATAATAGTGTACTTATTTTAGGGCTATATTTCTTTTCTATTTAGCAAGACTGTGCTATTCCTGAGACTAACAGTTGTATTGCTTTGGTTATATTTCTCCTCCAAGTATCAATTGTGAATATTTAATGGATAGCTGTTTAAAGATTATTAAGTACTTTTAAGTATTTCTAAGTACTTTTCTTAACTGGTTGTATCTATGATTGCATTTAAATACTGTAATTTGGAAAGTTTTTGTGTATGTGCTTGTGTGTGTGTGTGTGTGTGTGTGTGTGTGTGTGTGTATGTGTGTGTGTTTTGCTGGGTATCAAGCCAGCAACTCTCCAGCTGAGCCACATACCCAGCCCTGGAAGGCTCTTTTTACTGGCATTTCTCTAGTCCCGTTTGTAGTGAATCAGTAACATGCTTGGTAGCTTGACCCAAGTATGAATCCTAACTCTTGCACCACTTGACATATGATTTTAGGCAAACTATTTTAGTAATCACCTAGAGCCTTAGTTATTTTAACTGGTAAACAGAGGATAGTAACATCTGTATTACAGGATTACTTTGAACATTTAATAAATGAACATATATAAAGTATCTGTAATATACATAATAGTAGGTATATGACAAACAGTAATTCTTAATAATATTTCTTTGTATAGAATCCCTCACTTGAACCACTTACAGCCAAGTTGCCATTAGTCCAATTAGCATGATCTTTGAATTATCTTTCGAGTCCTTTCCTTTTTTTCTGTATAGCACAGATTTTTAGCCAGAGCTCCTATCTCCTGTTCATACTCCGGCATAGCTAAGTCTTTACTAAATTCCTGCCAGCTAGTGGGAGCCCAGTAAATATTCACCAAATGAACATGAATGACCGAGTAAAGTATCTTTGTAGGTGATGCTCAGTAGTTGGATTGTCTATATCTTTTCTATTTTTAGACAATATTTCCAAGGTATCTTTCTTTTAAAAATGTTAATGCTTATTTTTATTAAGTTTTTAAGCATTTGGGGTGTGTGTGTGTGTGTGTGTATGTACCTACACCTGTGTGTGCCATGGTGTATGTATGTGTGGAGAGGACAATTTGCAGGAGTTTTTTTTTTTTTTTTTCCCCTTTCCTTCTGCTACGTGAGTCCTGGATATTACACTAAGGTCTTTGCCAAGGTGGCAAGTGCCTTTACCCACTGAGCTTTCTCTCTGGCCCCCTGATTTATCTTTCTAAAACAAGTTCTGAAGAATTTGCTTTTTCAGTTCAGAATCTCCAGTGGCTGTCTGGAACATTGGAGGCCAGGTGCACGGGCAGAACTTAACGTCCATAACCAATCTCTGGTTCATGTTTTCCCAATTCAGATTTGATTCTAGCTGGGGCAAAGCATTGCTTTTCCCCATTCTACAACCCTCTTGTGTGTCATTTTCTCTGCCTGCTGATCCAAGCTAAGAGAAGCAGTTTGTAGAATGCTTGACACTGTGAGTGTAGCTCTGACAGATGCTGGGTAATCTTGTTCTTCTTAGCTCTCCACAGTATTCTGTTTTCCTCATATATAAACAGTGGGGACAATAATGGTACCTACCCTGTTGGGTTGGGGTGAAGATTGTGACTATTTAAAGTGCTGGCATGTAGCAAATGCTTAAAACTTTTAGTTATTTTAACAATTGTTCCCATTGTGTAACTTACACATACTTTTATATTACTTATAGTTCCAGAGAGGAGTATCACAGTAGCCTTTGCTGTTTATCTGAAAAGAAGTTACACACTATCTGAATTAGAAGGAAATGCTGTTGTTTCTTATTCCAGACCAACAGGTAACACATGCAGTAGTTTACAGCTTGAGTTACATGATGATATATTTAAGATCAGAAACCACATTGTCAAGAATAATTAAAAGAAAACATGTTCTTTCCTCCCATTGAATGAAATTATATATTCTAATGACTTTTATGTATTGTAAATATTTAATAGTAAATCTAATTAGTTTATTCCATGTATAATGGTCCTCTTTTCAGTTAATAGCAAATCTGATGTATTTTTATTAGCATTAGAAAATGCTTTCTAGATCAGACTTAATTTATCTAAGCTAAAATATTATCTATTACTGTACCATTAAGGCACAATTCAGTTTTAGATATTTTTTTGTGATTAAAACTCCTTAACTGACATATTAGAGTTTTTAAAAATAGATGTATTTTCATTTCTTCCAGACAGTGTTTTTAGGTTTTACATTTTTTAAATTATCATATAAGGTATTAGACATTATTAGGGTGTCTACTGTCTGTGAGGAATTCAGACATTATAAATCACAACTTAGTTGATTTGGTGTGGTAGGCTTTCCCTTTGTCTTTCCCGTGTGATAAACATTTCAGGATAACAGTTTGGTGTCAATTGCTTGTTAGAAAATAAAAATAAGTAGCTATAACTTTAAAAATATTTTTAAATGTAGTATAGTTGGTAATAGGGTATTTCAGCAATTTTATATTTGTGTTTAAAAATATTTCTGTACAGTTTTCTTTTAAGGTTTATTTTTCCAGTTGAAAAGTTTCACAGTTTACAAGTGGCATCTTCACCCTGTTGTGCTTCATTTCTGCTAACTTGCTCAGTGGGCAGTGCCCCCCTCATGAGATCACTGCTACCTACATGAATTTTCTCACTTATCCATTGATAATTATTGATGCTCTGATGTCATTTTATAACTTATGTATATGTGTTAAAGGTCTGTTTTTCTTTTTGTAAGTTACTTTGATTTAAATTGTTTCAAATATTTATTTTCTAACCAAAAGTGAGCACTTTATCCATTTACCAAATTTTGAAACTTTGGGAGTATATAATAACTTTCATGTTTATGCAAATTTGATAAAGTTGGTTTCATAAAGAAATGAAACTTCATAAACATCAAGGCATGGTGGATCTTCTCATTGGCTATTCCTGAAAGAATATTGAGGTTTTCAATGCTAGGTTCACTTTGAGTCTATGTCTTAAACAGAGAAATGAGAAATAATTTGACTGATATATTGAGATCATTTATCATTAACTTAGTCTCTGAACAATCAAAAGTACAGCACTGGATATATGCGTATAGACTGCTGATGCCTTAATTCACACAATTCTCATTAATTTTCAGGGGAAAATAGTGATACTGGATGAAAATAAAATTAAAATAGAGAATTAGCTAACCCAAAGTGGACAATGAAGTTACAATTAATTATAGTATTGGAAAGTCAGTTTGTACCCATATCAGTTTGGTATCATATACTTTCCTGGAGATATATAATTTAAAATATCTTAAATTATTGCTAAAGTCTAGACATTATTTGGTTACAAGTTGATTATAAATTAATATAAAAAGTATTTTAATAAGAGAAATAAGACAAACCTCAAAACCCAAATGAACATTACTCCATGGTAGCATCTACCAAAAGTATTTTTAAGAGAAAGTGCTAGAAATACTGTTATGATTTTAGATTTTCACTCAGCATTTTCACCTCATCTCCATTTCCTTTTCCTACTGAAGTTTTTGCTACCTTTACACTGAAATAACAGATTATTGTAGACTTTTTTTTTTATTTTTATTTTTTTATTAATTTTATTTATTTCTGTATGTGTATGAATGTACTGTCTGCATGCAAGTTTGTGCACCCGTGTCGTGCAACGCCGCGGAGGTCAGAAGAGGGTGTCGGATTCCCCTGGAACTGGAGTTCTCCTGGAATTGGAGTTTCAGACGGTTCTTAGCCGCCATGTGGGTGCTGGGGATCGAACCCGGGTCCTCTGTAAGAGCAGTCGGCGCTCTTAACCACTAGGCTATCTCTCCAGCCCCTATTGTAGACTTTTGAGAGTGGAAGTGCAAATATAGTCTTGACTTTCATTTATTCAAATTATACTCTTCACACATGAAGACTTATGGTTGTGTGAAGGAATTGTGCAATAATCCTGAAGGTACAAATTAAACTTTAAGCAGATGTGTGTAAAATTCGTGCTGTAAGTTTACCACAAATAATTCGTTGTGCTGTTTTTCTCTTACTCCGTTTTGCATCGCTTCTGATGGATAGAGCGAAATCCTGATGGTAAGTGAAAAGATAAATGAGAAAAAATGAATTTCTAGACTAAAATTTGGCTGTTAAACTGAATGGGCATTATAATGCGAACGAGCCTTTTATATAAGCTCATGTATAACTATACACATTTCTTTAGTGTGATGTAATGCCTTGAAAGAGCATGCCTGTTTCTACAGGGAATTATCATTATGAAATTTTCAGTCATTAAAAAGAATGAGACTAGAAATAAAAATACAATGCCTTTTTTGAAAAACAAAGTTTTGCTGTAGTTATTGGTCATTATCTGCATGTTCTATAATTTTATCTTATTCAAACTAGGGAATAAAAGATCAAAATGTTTTCTGTCACTGAAATTAAAAAAGTTTTTCTATATGCTCAAATCAATCTGCCTTTCTGTCTGGTAGGAATGCTGCATGTTGCTGTGCTCCTTTCTCTCGTCCTATCTGGCCACAGTGACCTTGCTTGGGTCCATGTTGTTACTCTTATTGCCATTGTCAAACATGCTACTTATATTCTAGTTGCATTGAGCTTGTTTCTTAAGTTTTCCTAATCGATGTGAACACATTGAGATCAGGTATTCATCTTTGACTTGTGCAGTTTCTGGATACACAGCAGGTGTTTAAGCATCTCTTACTTTGATTGCTTCTCCCTTAGATACAGACTCTTAACATGGTGGTTTATCTTTATTAAAGATATTTCATTAAGACAAATTTTAGCTCACAATATTCATCAATAATAATTAAATACATATAACTGAAATATTTTTAAAAGCACAGCAGTAGTGACTTAACAATTTTCATGATACCAATAACTGGAGTCACATAGGTTATGACACTGTGGCCTCTGAAGGGGAATGTATATTTATATGAGAAATGTCCTAAAAGAAGTCAGTGCTTATCTAGCTTAATAATAGAAAATTTACTCATCAAATTAAAACTCAATTGGTCAAAAACTTAATGTTTATACTTTAATTTTCAAAATTGTATGTAACTGATAATACCTTAGATTAAATTTTATAAAATACCATATTGTTATTTAAGTTACTTAGTTTAAAAGAATCATTGAAGGATATTTTTCTTCTTACTGTAAAGTCAGCTGAAACCATGAGAAAAAAATTAGAATGTTTTGAAATTTTATTTCCATATAAAGATAAAGATGGCTCTAAATAATTTATTCTGATATGGTTTAAAACCATAATTAAACTTTAAGGAGCAGAGTTGAAATATTCAGTTGCATCTAGTAGTCAAAAAGCCCAGTGTGCTGCCACTTAAGCCCACTTACGCACAAGGCTTCGTATTTCAAAGACTGATCCATTTTATTGTCTTGGTCTGTTCAGGCTGTATTGCAGATAAGCAGTTCTGCTTTCACATGTCAAAAGAGAAGGAAACGAGGTTTTATGTTGTCCCATAAGAGTTAGTCTCCATTTATTTCTGCATTAAAGTTACATGACATGGGCAGTGTAAAACATGACTGCAGATGAAGCCCAGTGTGTAGCCAGACATAACAGGAAGGGATCAAGGAAGTTCTGGCTACCAGACATTGCTACTGCTTTGGGGTTCCTTGTTTTCAGTAAGAAATTACTCTAGCAGGCCTCTGGACAGAGTTCTAAGGTATTCTATAGAAGTGTGATATATAGATGTCATTATCCTGTGTGTGTGTGTGTGTGTGTGTGTGTGTGTGTGTGTGTGTTAGTGTTCTTTTTTCTTTTCCAGCACATTTTGGCTTCCTGTGTGAAAGTGATACTGGGCTGCTAGGTGTGCCAGATGCAGTTAAAATTCTCTTATTGGAAAAATTGTTCTGTCAGGAGTGGTTTTGACGTGAATTTTCCCTCTGAGTGATGATGTGAAGGGTTGTGCTGCTGCAGCAGTTGCTGCTCTCCATGTCCTCCAGTGCATCATGGGAAGGGAAGCATGGGAAGGACTGGTGATTATATTTGCTTAAAAATTTCAAAGTCCTTCAGAACAAAGACTGATGAATGGTTAGGTTAAGATCTGAATCAAATGATAAAATTAAGCCCCCAACATAGAGGAAATGTCATGATGGTAGATAGGCCCAGTTAGGCTCTTTCAACCAGGTTGAAGGCTATTCCATGCACACACACTAAAAAAGTCTTTATTGTAATCATTTTATTTGTGAAGCAAGGCCTCATATAGCCACACCCACTGTATGACTATGAAGGACCTTCAACTTCTTATGCTTCTGCCTCCAACTCTGAAGTGCTGGAATTATAGTATGTGCCACCACATAAGGTTGAAAAGTCTTTTTAAACATGCAATTCTTTCCTTCTTTATTCCAAGTATACACACACACACATACACACACACTCACACACAGGATAATGACATCTATATATCACAATTCTGTAGAATACCTTAGAACTCTACATACATGGTGGGGGGGGTGGTAGAGATATACATATGTATTTGGCACTTTGCCACTGTGAGTCTTTGGCTTCAGGTTCTTTAATACAGTTACAGCCTGAAGACTAATAACTGGAAGCCCAGTTTGAACTAGAAGTTTTTTAAGAAGGTATAAGCCTTAACAGAAATGTGCCTCTGTCTAAGCACTACAGATTGGTTTTGAAATGCTTGGATTTTCCAGTGATGGGAAGTGCTGTAAAATAGTGCCATCCTAATTTTTCTCTTAAGGGCATGATTTTTTTAATCTAGTTTCTTAAGGTTTTCAGTTTCTGTTTTTCTTAATGGTTAAAATATTTCAAACTGTCATCATTTAAAAAATAGCTATAGTGGGGCTGGAGAGATAGCCTAGCAGTTAAGAGCACCAACTGCTCTTGCAGAGGACCCGGGTTCGATCCCCAGTACCCACATGGCGGCTGAGAACCGTCTGTAACTCCAGTTCCAGGAGAACTCCAGTTCCAGGGGAATCTGAGACCCTCTTCTGACCTCCGAGGCATTGCACGACACGGGTGCACAAACCTACATGCAGACAGCACATTGATACTTATAAAAATAAATAAAATATATAAAATAAAAAAAAATAGCTATAGCACCAGGTGTGGTGGCACATGCCTTTAATCCTAGCACTTGGGAGGCAGAGGCAGGTGGATCTTTGTGAGTTCAAGGCCAGCCTGCTCTACAGAGTGAGTTCCAGGACAGCTGGGGCTACAGGGAGACCCTGTCTCGAAAAGACCAAAAAAAAAAAAATAGCTATAATCATTTTATTAGGTAAGACTATCCTCTCCTCTTCCTTTCCTTTCCTTTCCTTTCCTTTCCTTTCCTTTCCTTTCCTTTCCTTTCCTTTCCTTTCCTTTCCTTTCCTTTCCTTTCCTTTCCTTTCCTTTCCTTTCCTTTCCTTTCCTTTCCTTTCCTTTCCTTTCCTTTCCTTTCCTTTC